>JAWNPR010000061.1:6930000-7040000 GCA_035047405.1 Drosophila stalkeri | reverse complement strand
GGCCGTCACAATGTGACCGTGCTGTCCGACGGTTATGCGCCGCTGCGCGTCGAAGTTGAAGTGCCCGATGCGGAGCCATTTGGCATGCGCCTGGATGTCACACTCATGCGTGATGATCCCCAGCACTGGGCGTCAGCCAACGATTTCCGCATCATTGAGAATGTCGTCAATACCAGATACCACACGAATGCCGAGCTACGCAATCGCCTGGCGGAGTTCGAGAACCAAAATCCGCAGATCGCCAGCTTCGGCTATGCGGACAATGAGTTCAGTCGCCACTTCAACTACCTCAAGCTGACTTCCAATGTGAGTAGGCGAATGGGAGCGTTTACCTATGCAATGATTCTTCCGGACTTTTTCGCGAGTTTGCTCTTACTCTCTCTCTCTCTCTCTCTCTCTCTCTCTCTCTCTCTCTCTCTCTCTCTCTTTTTTTTTCTCTCTTTCATTGTGAGTGAGCAAACGGGAGAGCGTCCCTCTCCAGTGACCCTTCCAAACGAAAGGGATAGCCTAACTGTCCATGACCCTTCCTAAATGAACCTTACCCAATTATCCTTCCCCAAACTCTCTTCCTTACTAAAACTTCGCCAAGTACCGACCCTCCCTTTCGTACTGAATGTCTTTTCTCTACTAACCCTTTCCAAGTTGTGGTTTTCCAATAATCCTTCTCCAATGAAACCTTCTACTAATGATGCATTGTCGAAGACCCTTTCCTATTGACCCTTTCCTAATGATACTTTTCTACTGACTCTTTAGGCCCGCTCTCACACTTTCTCTCTCTTATTCTACATCTCGCCTATTTCAGATCGGCGAGCCGGAGGAGCACAAATACAAGCTGCTAGTGATGAGTTCGCTGTTTGATACCGCCGCTCCCCTGGGCCGGGAGATAATGCTGAATCTGGTGCGCCATCTGATCGAGGGACACAAGCTGCAGGATGCCTCTGTGGTACAGCTACTGGAACGCAGCATCATCTACTTTTTACCGCAGTCGGAGAAGTTCGATTCGATCTTTGCCATGTACAATGCCAAGTGAGTGATTGAATCCCTTGCCACAGCTAAACTCCAGCTAAATGCAAATCTTTTTGCAGCAATTCCGTGTGTGATCCCATGATGTCCGACGAGCTAGCCGAGCGCATACTCAGTCCGGAGACCGAGCAGGCGAAGGATGTGCTGCTGCAGTTCCTGCACAACGAACGCTTTGATCTGATGCTGACATTCAGTGCGGGCAGCTCGGAGCTAAGCTTCCCGCATACCGATTCCATATTGGAGAAGTTTGCGCACAGCATACGGCGCACCGAGTTCAACTATTCGCCGCTGCAGTGCAGCAGCTCGGCCACACGTCAGCTGCATCACGATGTTTGCGAGCGACTAACCAACTTGCTCTACAACATGTACAAAATACCAATGTTTACGCTGGGTCTGTCCTGCTGCCGGATGCCTGTGCATAGTGAGATCGCCTCGGTGTGGCGCACCAGCATTGAGAAGATCCGCAACTTCTTAGCGCTGGTGCAAACGGGCATCACGGGCCTGGTGCACAACGACAAGGGTCAGCCGCTGCGCGAGGCATTCGTTCGGCTGCTGGAGCATCCCTCCATTCACAATGTGACACGCAATGCGGCACGCTTCCAGCTGATGCTCCCGAAGGGCCTCTACGGCCTCGAGGTGAGCGCACCCAACTACGAGTCACAGATCGTGAAGACGCAGGTGCAGCAGGGCGTATTCACTGACTTGGGCGTAATCAAGCTCAGCGGCTTCAGTCTGATCAAGGGCGAGGTGACGGAGCTGAACACGCTGAGCAAGACAACCACCAGCCTGTCCGGCCTTGTGCTCGACGACAATAACCATCCCATACGCAATGCCAAGGTCTCGCTCATCCAGCCCGCCGGCTGGACGCATGTGCGCAATTTCACCAACAGCCTGGGCGAGTATCGGCTGTCGGCCGTGCCCCTGGGTGCCATTACGATCAAGGTGGAGGCACCGCGTCATTTCGAGGCTACGCGCGATCTTCGCCTGCCGCAGCCCGGCCAACCCACTGAGAACGTAATCTTTCACCTGAAGTTCAATGCGCATGTCTTTGGCCTGCCGCGTTTCCTCTTCATCATCGTGGCCAGTGTGCTCATCATTGTGGGAGTGGTCGTGTGCGTGCTATGCGCTCAGTTCTGGTTCTATAGGCGGCATCGCCGCAATATGCCCTACTACAGCTTCTCGCTGCTGCCGCAGAAGGGAAAGGAGCAGTTTGAGCTGGACGATGACGTTGGGGACGATGGCGAAACGGAACTCTTTCGGTCACCCATCAAACGTAAGTGCAGATGCAATTCATATAGAATTCCAATTCCAATGGAATTTACTTTCTATTCTCCCCCTATCCAGGAGGCATGACCATTCAGCCCTATTTCGATGAGGAGCAACTGGAGCATATACTGCACACGGACGATGAGGACGACGATGAGAATGGGCATGGGCATGGGCATGGGGTGGACGATGACCAGGAGATGCAGCTGGATGTGGCCGATGAAAGCGGCGATGAGATTGTCATGTTGCATCAGCACAATCGACGCAGGCAATAAATAGACACTCCCTCACAGAGAGAGAGAGAGAGAGAGAGAGATGGCAACACTCAGACAACAACAGCACACAACGTAACTGTGATTCCAAAGTTTTCAAAAACCAAGCGCTCTGCTACAATTATGCTTAACTAAAAACATTAATGTAAAAATAATTTTTTTTTATACTTAAATTATAAATATATATATATACATATATATCTAAAAAAAAAAGAAAAAAACACACATACTTCAAATACTTAAAAAAAAAATAGCATAAATTATATAAAAAGCAAATATCTATATGCTGTCCAAGAACGTAACTATATAACTGTACTTTTAAGACTGAGCCTTAACAAAACGTAAACGATATATGAAATATATAATAATAATAATAATAATTTTATATAACAATATATTTAAATAGTTAAACACACATATCAGCTATAGCTAATGTGCTATCTAAATAACATTCCAAGTCATTTGATTGACTAGACCAAAACAATTAGCAAATCTGACAAATAGTTGGCTATATATACATATATATATATATATATGAATGCCAATTTGTACTAAACTTAGTTATAAAGAGTTCAGCAATAAAAGAAATTGAATATATATTATATATCTTAATATTTAGATTTAACATTGCACGATTTTAAGAAAATGTCCAATTGCTTTAAAAATATGTATATAAACATACATAAATATATACCTTAATATGCTCAGCATATATCTATATGTAAAACTGGAGCTATATATAAATATAAATATATATACATATATATATAAATAATGAGATCACTCTGCACTTTTATCAAAAATAAATATATAAAAAGAAAAAAAAAAAAAACAATTGCAATTGATTTCCGCAAAAATTATTTTTGGAATTTAACCTAGCCGTCTTATCAAAATGAGCGCAAGCTGGAGGAGGGCCCCCAACCGAAAGCAATAATCAAAAAAAAAAAAAAATCAAATTTAGCTAGTAATAGACCAATATGCTAAACTTAGATTAAACAACTTTTTCCAGCAAGCCGACATTGGAATGCGCTAACTCAACATGATTTTCATTTTTTGTAAATTTTAATACCTTACAACATTCTAGAATAGCTAACATTTTTAAATGTTTAAGTGTTCTTATATGATCTGAGGAATATAATGAAGTTATGGTTCCACTTATACGATTTTTTTGTTTTGTTTAAATTTGTTTTTTTTTTATTATATATTTATATTATTATTATTAAATTATAAATACAATGCTAAAAAAAATTTATTTTTTACTTACATTAAATTTGTTTCGTAAATTCTTTTTCTTACCTTTATAGTTGTGCAATATTAGAATTTAGATTTGATTGTATTGTATTTAACTATTTTAAATTATTTTTTTTTATGTGCTCTAGACTTTTGGAAAAATTTGTTATATGAGCATATATTAAAAAAAAAATCGTATTCCTTCGAATTTGTATTTTTTAAAATTATAATACAGTTTTTCTCCTCCTAATATTTGTACAATTTTACAGCTTAGAATTGATTGTCTTTTCTTTTTGGGTTAATTATATTGCAATTATGTAAGTTTGTAAGAGTATCCTATATAATTTACAAAATATATGTACAAAAAATGTTTTCGTACAACACCAACTTTTTCTTTTCGATACGAATAAAACATAAAGATTTCGAGAAATTAAATAAAATGTAAATTGAATCTTATTATTTAAGTATTTAACTTTATTTTTTTTTAACTTTATTTAAAGAAAATGTTTAAAAGAGATGTCAATATGTTGCTAAGTTTCACAGTTCCACCTGGAAAATCAGAAACTTTTACGCTTTTGGCTTTAATAAAGCCTTTATAAATCGAACTTATCTAGAACTTTAGCTACAAACAGAAAACAAAAATGATGTAAATTAGATGTAGAAAAAATAGAAGACTTTTAAGTCCTAGCTAGATGTTTTTCCAAATTTAGATAACAATTCAATATAATTTTCTTTTCATTTTTATTTTTATTTCGATTCATCTTTATTTAATTTATTTTTTATTTTTTCATTTATTTTTATTATTTATTCTTTGTTTCTTGACTCATTAAAAACGGTAAATATTTCGATGCTGCTCCAAGACATTATTCCTTTTAAGCATTCATAAGCTTAGCTTAAGTCAATTCCCTATTAAATGCTTGAGTGACATATAGAAGGGCATATACCCTGTAAAAAGCTAGCCACGCTGCGAACCATTGTCCAAAACCAAAGTAAACAAAAGCGTTCAAAGTTAAATCAAGTTTGCACAGATTCATAGGCGCCGCTGAAGCCAGCTTTATATAAAAACATACAAACATCCATCTATATATACATATATATATATATTTATGTATATAGGAAGGATCAAGGTTATCACGCGCTATCAGTTACATGCGTGATGCTGGGACGGCAGCAGGTAGCGGGACGCTGTTTAATTGTCATTAAGATGGGAGGCTTATCAGCGATCAGGTCGAAGCTTGGGCAGGCGAAAGTGAGCAACGCCAGTTGACAGTTGTCACCGAGCGGACAAACACACGCAACAGAACGCGATCATGTGGCGGTGGAGCCGGCAGTTAGCATCAGTGCAATTTCTGGGACGCTGCTTCAGTGCAGCGAGCGGCGAGCAGACCCGCCTGGGCATCATCGGCGTGCCCTTTGCCAAGGGCCAGGGGAAACAGGGCGTGGAGCTGGCGCCCGATCTGCTGCGCCAGAGCAATCTGCGCCAAGTGCTACAGAGCAGCGATGGTGAGAGC
Organism: Drosophila stalkeri; assembly: GCA_035047405.1. Classification (NCBI taxonomy): domain Eukaryota; kingdom Metazoa; phylum Arthropoda; class Insecta; order Diptera; family Drosophilidae; genus Drosophila; species Drosophila stalkeri. The sequence continues at coordinate 7,034,698 of JAWNPR010000061.1, read as the reverse complement.
GAATAGCTAAGAAAAAGAAATAGAAAAAAAGAAAAACTAAAATCAAAAATCAAAAACTAAAATCCCTCCCGCACAAAAACAAAATGCAGACACAAATGTATTTTCATTTTCAACTGTCATTTATTTACTATCGATTGTTTTCGCTTTTATCGATTACAGAGCGCCTGCTCATAACCGACTATGGGAATTTGCATTACGCCGTCGACGAGACACTGCTGCAGCAGCAGCGCCAGCATTACTACCATATACGCAACTATGCGGACTTTATGGCCTGCAATTTGGCGCTGATCGGCCAGGTGCAGGTGATGCTGCAGCAGAACGCACAGTTTCTGACAATTGGCGGCGATCATGCCATTGGCTTTGGTGAGCGTTGGCAACGGACAGCAGTCAGCGACCAGTGTTGCCAGACAGCTAAACTGTTTTTGTACATATGATTTGATTTACACGCACTTTTTTTTTGGGCCGGCAGGTTCCGTGGCGGGTCATTTGCAGCACACGCCGAATTTGTCGTTGGTCTGGGTCGATGCGCATGCGGACATCAATTTGCATAGCACCTCGCAGTCGGGCAACATACATGGCATGCCCGTTTCGTTCCTGCTGCAACAGCTGCGCCCCACCTGGCAGCACGCGGCCCTCGATCAGGTGGCACCCAATTGGTGAGTGCGCACAGCTGCTTCTGCTTCTGCTTCTTCATCATCATCATCATCATTATCAACATCATCATGATCTTCATCATCCTCTTAACATATCTTGTGCATAGTTTTCAGTGTTTACTTTTCTTTATTACTCTTATCAGTTGTCATTATCGTTATCGTTTATGGTTATCGATAGCACACGGCTTACATCTAAACACAAGACATAGTATGCATTTTTGTATGTATGTCGGCTTTGCTACTTCTCATTCTTCTTCTTCTACTTCTTCTTCGCCTTACGGACTTAAATGTTAGTTTTATAATCTAGCTTTAATTTAAACTGGAAGCCAGTTTTCTTATCACAGTTTTTTTTTTCTTAAACAACTAAGTTTTTTGATTTTTGTTTTCGATTTTTTTCGATTTTGATTTGTTTGTTGTTTACGTTTTTTCTTTGTTTTTTTGGTTTTTTCTCTTTCATATTTATTTTCTATATACTATTATTTTCTTGTCTTTTCTTTGCATTTGCATTTGCGTTGAGCTGCGCTTGGGTCTCAGTCTTTGTTTTTATATACTTTGATATTCTTTTATTTTTTTCTTTTTTTTTACTTATTAAGTCTTTTTGTTTTTATTTTAAAACATTTATAAAAGAAAACTTTTGGCAGTTTCTGTTTCATTGACTTAGGAACCTAGCCATAGAAATATCTTATAGATATTTGAAAACAAAAATACAAAGAAAACCAAAAATAATTTTAAAATAAACGTAATTTCCAAATGATAACGAATTCCTTTAACCAAGAGCTAAATATAAATAATTAAAAATAATATAATCAGTAAAATTTACATATATTATGACGTGTGTTTCTGAACGTAATCAAATAAATTGATAAAAAAAAAAAATAAATCAAATGAAAATAAACAAATTTACGTCAATCATAATGAAATATTAAATGATCAAAGTTAAAAATAATTATATAGAAATACATATATAAATAAATATATCTATAGATATATGGCAAAAACAATCTACAAATCAACTCAATTCACAGCTCAGCGTACCCAAAATCCTGGCTTTAAACGAAAACTGTTTTCAACCGAAACCGAAAGAAAGAAATGAAATCTTTGATCTATGTAAATCTTGGTGCATAATTGCGGGAGCGAGAGCGTATTGGATGGGTGACCTAGGCCCCATTTAAGAACTAAGAATTTTAACGAAAAACAATTCGAAAATCTATTAATTCCACTCAGTTCGTATTGGTCGGTGCTGGTGCAACAGAAACAAATCAAATCAAATCTAAACCGAAAGCCGTAAACCGAAAACCGTAAATTCAAAAATCTCTAGCTTAATGTTAAAGTTGTGCTCGTCCTATCATTGTAATTCTTCGTCTTCTTCTTCTTCTTCATTTCTGTTTACATACATATAGATAATAGATAATAGATAATTAGCATGGATAAAATTCATATGATTCGTATGAAACTTAAAATTATTAGATCACAATAATCGATAATCCCAAATCGAAAACCGATGAAATTATTAAAACCATAAATATTTACCGTTAGACAGAGAGCGACAAACATATAGATAGAGGGGGAGTGTAAGAGCAAGTAATATATATATATATAAATATATATATATATGTGTGTGTGTGTGTGTGTTTGTTGGAGAGAAACAAATAGAGTTTTACACTGAAAAAAAAATCGAGTGACTTTGTGTGTGTTTTTGGCTTTATACTTTTATACAATACAGAATACACAGAATACAACAAGAGATATCGAGATTTGTATTTAAATATTAAAACTTAAGTAAAGCTAAATTATACTATATAGTTTTTTGTTGTACTTTAAGAGGGTTTACGCAAATAAATATCGGTGGTTCGGTGGTTCAGTGGTTTGGTGGTTCAGTGGTTTTGTTGGTGCTCAGCGAGACATCCTACACTTGTTTCATGATATTACATTTGGTTCTCTTCGAGATTCCAAATAAAAATAAATTATAATTGATTTATTTAAAAATCAAATTAACTTTTTTAAAGAAAGTTTAAAATATTTTGAATATGTTGTTTAGTTAGTTAATAATCGTACTTGAAAGCAAATTATATAAAGTGCCTTGACTTTTGTGGATTGTTTAAAACAAGAATTGATCTCATTTTTTTCTAGCAATAATTTAATTTAAGATAAATAATATTTCTACTTTATAATATTTAAGGACATGTTTTTTTTTTCTCTTAAACTTCTGAGACTAGTTTTTTTTTTTTTTTTTGTGGGGGAACTGGGAAGTTTTTGTTTTTGTTTTTGAGAAGTTTCCTTCATAACTAATAAGTTTTAGTTTTTTTTTTTTTTAACTGTAATGAAATGAAGGAAATTACAATAGATAAGTGTGTGTGTGTGTGTGTGTGTAATACATGTGTATATAGTATGTATGTGAGTGTGCTATAATGCAAACAAATAGGTGTGTGTGTGTGTGTGTGTGTGTGTGATGTATATGTATGTATGCATGACTGAGTGTATGCGTCTGTATGTTTGTATATGTGAGTGTACGGTACATATGTATTTTTGCATATGTATGTATAAGATGTATGTATGTATGTATGTATATGTGTGAATACATGTACATGAATATGAGTATGTGTATATGTGTATGTCTGCCTATGTAAATGTGTGTATGTACACAGAAACAAAGCATGTACGCACACATACATACTATATAAAACACACACACACACACGCACACACATACATACACACATACACTGATAATCACACATAAATATACATACATATAAATATATATAGAAAATGTGTATATGTTTGCCATGAATAAATAAGTATGTAATTACAATTAATATCGAATGAATCATATAATCATATACAATCAGTAATTATAGTGTTTTTTTTTTTCTGTTTTCTGTTTTTTTTTTTTTTTTTTGCAATTAATTAATTAACTCATCGAAAGTTAAATATGTAATTAATGTAAATGTTAAATGTCAAATTCAATTGAAAAATCGAACAACAACACACGCCTGAAAATAAATCAAGAGAAAGAAACAAATTAGAAATATGCATTCGGCTCGGTAAAAATATTATTTTTGTTTTTTTAGTTGTTTTTTCGTGGTTAGCTACAATAGAAAAAAATAGAGAGTACAAAAAAACCATTATTGTTGAAGTCAAAACTCATCATGGGCGATGTTTATTATTGAGGAAAATCAAATATTCAAATATTCAACGCTGTACAGAGGAAAGCAAATCAAATTATATTATATTTAGCCTGGATAATGTAATTGTTTTTTTTTTTTTTTGTTTCTGGTTTTCTTTTTTTGTAATATTTTAGTTTCTGTTTTTTTTTTTTTTTTTTTATAAATAAGTACGTTTTGTTTTTGTCAGTGTTTTCTGCTGCTGCGGCGGAGGCTGCTGCATCAACTTGGGATTCGTTTGTTTTACTTACCGGGCAACGAAAAAAAAGCACATAAATAATTCATCTACAACAACAACGACAACAACAAACTGAAAAATGTGGGCGTGATACCAACAGAGCAAAACGAGAATGAAAAACCGAAAGAACAAAACTTTTCCATCCAAAAAATCCGCATGAAAAGATGCACTGCGAGAAATCGCGTAATCAAACTGTTTTGTTTAGTTTTGTTTTTGTTTTTGTTTTTGCTCTTGGCTTGACTTATACACTAAAACAAAATGAAATCAAGTCAAGTTGCAAGAACACTGCGCAAAAAAACATACACGCTTCTTACATAACTTGTATAAACACGGAACACTTTGTGGTATTTGTTTGGTTTTTTTTTTTTTTTACTTTTTTTTTTGAGAATGTAGCACAACAACTGAAACAATTTGGAGAAAAGGTGTGTGTGTGTCTGTGTGTGAGAGAGAGTGTGTGTATATGTGTGTGTGTGTGTGTGGAGTGGAGTGTGTATGCGTGAGAATTAAGACAAAGTACACTGCACGAAAAACAAATTCAAAAAGAAAGGAATTCGAACGAAGAGCTCAACTAAAGTCAAAGGGAAATACACGTATCGAAAAAAAGAAAGAGAAAGGGGCAGAAAGAAATAGAGAGAGAGAGAGAAAGAGAAGGCAAAAATAAGGAAGAGCGAGAGCGAGGCAGAGAGCAGTTGGGTAGAGCAACCAAAGTACACTGAACAAAATGAATGTGGAAATGAAAAAACCAACCGAAACTGAACTCAACTGAAGCAAGTTTTGTGTATTTTGATATGCAAAGCAAGAAAAACTCATAATCATATATTTTGCAAATACATTTATAATATTAATTATTATTATTATTTTTGTTTTGTTTTGTTTTTTTTTTTTCATTTTGTTTTCCATTTGTTTGTTTAGTTTGAAATATCATTTGAAATGTTTGGATAAATATTATTAAGTAATTGATATAAATACGTTAATAAAAAATTAAATAGTTCATCATCATCATCGTCATCATTGTAATCATAATCATTTTGTATGTATAATATACAGTAAATAAAATATTTATATATATATATATATATATATATATATATATATATATATATATATATATATATATATATATATATATATATATATATATATATATATATATATATATATATATATATATATATATATATATATATATATATATATATATATATATATATATATATATATATATATATATATATATATATATATATATATATATATATATATATGGCGTATCTGTTATGCGATTCTAGTTTGGTTTTGGTATTTTTTGTGTTTACATACATACATACATACATACATATATATATATATATATATATATATATATATATATATATATATATATATATATATATTTGTAAATAATAAGCGCATATTACTATATAGTTTATATATGACAATTAAGCGTAAGACTAATTCTAACTAATCATAATTTTAATTTATAATCAATTCAATTAAAATCAAATTAATTCTCGTTTGCACACAAAACAAAAGTTCGTAATATCGCATTTGGTAAAAAAAAAAAACAATTGCTGTTCGTAGAAAGAGACCGAGATAGTTAAAACAGAGAGAGGGAGAGATATTAACTTGCCAATGTATAAGCAAGAGAGAAATAGAGAGAGAGTTGGGCGCACTCAGCACGACTTTTTGAATACTCTGGCCAATTTGTTGACTAGACACGCCCACTAAAGTGGGCGGCATATGCAATTGGCAGCATTATAAAGAAAAATTAATATGGCGTGCGCGGGAATGTTCCAAGCATTTGAGATCAATAAATTCTTGTCTTGACTAGCTTTAGGTGGACTGGAATGTAGTCTATAATATTTGTATATATATATAAATATATATATATATAAGCAGCTACGAACAGTAAGAGACAGAGAGAGAGAAAGAGAGCAAGCGAGCGAGCGAGCGAGGGCGAGAGAGACAGTGAGAGAGAGAAAACAATTTAAAAACCAAAAAGAAGACACTAAAATAAATAATAAACAAAAACTAAATAAGTTTACAAAAGAAATCAAAAACCAAAACGAAAAAAGTGTTTTTTTTTATTGAAAAATAATTATTATTTTGCGTTGTTGTTGGCTTCGTTGGAAAAAAATCAAATAAAAATTATAAAATTAAACATAAATTTAATGAGTAATAAACATAATCAAAATCAAGGCGAAAAGAACAAAAATTATAAAATTCAATTCAGGAAAAAAAAAACACAAAATATTTACTTGCATATGTAAATTAGATACGCATACATATACACTCAATGTGTGTGTGTGTGTGTGTGTGTGTTGGAAAAAATACATAAAAAATATGAATTTAAATTAAGAAAGAAAAAAAAACAAATACAAAATAAAATATTGAAATTACATCGAAATTTCATTTTTATATATTATAACTCTATGTGTAAGAGCGCGAGAAAAGAGAGAGAGAGAGAGAATAAGAGAAATAGAGAGTGTGTGTGAGAGAGAGAGTGAGGCTCAAGTGACAAACGCTCTCTCTTCGCTTGGTGTTTCCTTGTTTCTCTTTTGTATGCGTATTGAAAAGAATTTCCTTTTTTTTTGCATTTGAATTTAAATTAATTATAAAATACAATAAATAATATTCATGTTTTTTTCTTTTTGTTGTTGTTGTTTGTTTCACTTAAGTTTACGAAAAAAATTATATTTATATATATATAGATATATATATATATGAGTGTACATATATATATGTAGATAAAAGTTATATATAAATAGATATATCAAATTTACTTAAATACAAAAAATTACATGAAAAAATAATTGTTTATATTGTTGAATAGTATTTAAATATATATATTCAAGTTACATAAACATAATATTTCACTGCTTTTCAGTTTTTCATTATCATTTTCAATTTTTTTTTTTTTTTCAAGTTTTTGTTTTCTTTATCATTTTACTTAAAGAAATTATAATTGTAATTTAGCTGAGATGCATGTTTTTGTTGTTGTTGCTGCTGCTGGGGCTGCATTTTTAAAACTATTGCACAATATTAGAATTACATAATATTATAAATGGAAAAAAAAGAGGAAAAAAATTAAATTAAATTTAAGTAAAATTAAAATAATTATTTAGATATATGTATAAATATTATATATGTATAAATAAAGTTTGTTAAGCTGTCGACAAATAAGTTAAACAAAATCAAGTACATAATTTCACTTAATAATTAAATGTGTATCTCTGTGTAAGTGTATGTGTGTGTGTGTCTCGTTTTCCGTTACAGTTGCATGCAATAGGCAAAGGGCAAAGGAGGGGCGCAATAGCAGAAACCACATTCGCCCCCCTCTCTCCCCACCGCCTCGTGCGCTCTCTTTCGCTTTCGTCAATGTCTTATTGAATGGGCTACAGTTGCGTCTCGCGTGGGGGGGTGGGACTCTGGGGCAGGTGCCGGGCATAATTATAATTAATATAAGTTTAGTTTTTGTTTACATCATAAGTATAAAGAGAAATAAATCTTTGGACATTTTAATATTTAAAAAAAAAAAAAAAAAGAAAAACAAAGAAAAATAAATTTTCTAAATATATATAGATATATATATGAAAATAGTAAAGTAAATTATAATTTCGCTCAGTGTATGTGTGTGTAAAAAGAATTTTGAACACTTTTTTAAGAAATTAGAAAGTGTTGACAATTTTATTTTTCTTATTTTATTTATTTATTTATATTTTTTTTGTTGGCTTCGGCGCTCAATTTTGCTATGCTTAAATTTTAGCTAGAATTGGTTATTATTTTTTTTATATAGTATTTCCATAGTATTGGTGTCGCGTCAAGAAGTTTTTTTCTCTGCCTGCTCTAAATATGCTAAAAGTATTTGGGGGTCGCTCTTCTTCTTCATCTAACACTAATGTTATATTTGATATATATATATAAGTGTATATATATATATATATATATATATATATATATATGAAAATATTTGTTGTCTCTGCTTCTTCTACCTTATTTTGCTGACTAGATTTCTTGTTGCAAATTTTGTTCAAACAAAAAAAAAATAACTTTTATTTTGTTGTTGCCTATAATATAATTATTATTAATATACGTAAAAAAAAATTAAATAAAGTAAAATTAAGAATTTTTTCTTCTTCTCTTTTTTGTTTATACACAAGCTTTTTAACCCAGTTGCCAGTTCGCTTTCAAATATTTTTCGTTCTTCTAAGGACTTTTTTAAGGTATTTTTTTTCATAAGGTGTGTGTGTGTGTGTGTGTGTGTTTGAACTTAAAATAATTGTTATAAATTAATTGTAACTAGACCTAGTTATGTATTGTAGCTACTATAAAGAAAGCAATCATTATTGACATTTAGAAAATAATGTAAAAAAATTATAAACATTTTTTTTTTTTTTTTGTTAATTATACATTAAATAAATATGCATGGCTCTAAGTAACTACGAGCGCGCACTCTCTTTTTGTTGTTGTTGTTGTTTCTTTTTTTTTTTAATTGAAATAAACAAAGAAATCAAACAAAACACAATTCGAATTATCAAATAGATCAAATTCTAAATTCAATTGAAACTTAAACTGAACTGTAAGTAAATTCACAAAATCAAGTCAGAAACAAAATAGAAGAAAAGAAAACAAAACAAAACGAAACGAAATTCGCTCGAACTGATAAAACGCAAAGGACAATTTGATGTGATTCCAAGAGGGATGGGGGAGCGGGGCTGGTTAGCGAAAAGTGGGGGCTAAGGGTCATTCACGGACCGGAAATATATTCATTCTCCCATCCACATTTAACCATGCTATGCGCACTGTATACACTAAACGGCAAGCCACTGTACGCAATGGCAATACGCTCTCTGCATGTGTATGTGTATGTATGTGTGTGTGTATGTGTGTGTGTGTGTGTTTGTCTGTTCTAATGCATGGCATGCCACTGTATACAGTGCTGTGCTACACTATTGTGCACAGCGTGCAAAATTGTAAATTTCTATTTACTGCGCGATTTCTCTCATTCAATTGTCAATTTCATTTAGTTTTCTTCTTCTGCTTCGTTTTAACAAAAAGTTTTTTTTTACTTACATAGCTAGAAAAACGCTTTGCTAATGCTTTTTTTTCTCAAAGTTTTTGTCATATAAAAAATGTTTTTGTTTTTTTTTTTTTTTTTTTCATTTAGTTACTGAGTTTTTGTTTTTTGTGCTAGGCTTTCTCTTGTTTTAACGCTAAAATGTTAGCAAATTGTTGTTTTTTTTTTTTAAATATTATTTATGCTGCTTACTTTCTGGCTTGAACTATACATTATATAAAGTATATATATAAAGTATATATGTGTGTGTGTGGTTATATACATACATACACATACATATATAGATACACGTATGTGTGTGCATGTGTATAAATATTATAGTATAATATTCACTAACAATTATTTACTTTAGTAAAACGTTTCAAATTTGCGCATAAATTATTGTATTACTTTTGCGTTTTCTCTTTTGCTTTTGTTTATCTATTCTCATTATATGGTTCTTCCTTCCACTTTTGCACACTTGTCCCTACATTTCTAGCTCTCTCTGCGTGTGTCTGTGTATATTGGTGTATGTGTGTCTGTGTTTGTGTGTGTGTGAATCGGCCGTTAGTTTTCGATTATAGCTTTCGCTTGGCTTTCATTTCATTTAAAGTTATAAAAAAAATTGGGGAAAAAACACACAAAAACATTAAAAATGTATATACCATAAATAGATATATATATTCATTTTTTTCTTTTTAATACTGTAGCAGCCTCCTTGTGTTTTTATGCTTAATGTTTTATATATATATATATTATATTTTTTGTATTTTTGTTGTTTTTTTTTTTTTTAATACTTTGTCGTCCTCGCTTGGGAAACTCGAAAACTAACGGCCCTGCCTGGCGTCTACACTGCGAGAAAATAACTGTTTAGAAATCTTTCAAGCCTTGCTGCTTCTTCTTTTCCACACACCTTTTTTTTACTGTTTTGTTTTGTTTTTGTTTTCTTTTTTTTTTTAATTTTAATTTGATAGAAAAGTTTTTTTTTTTTGGTTTTTTTTTTTTTTCATTTTGTTACTGGAAGATTTCATTGCTGCTTACTTAGTTATAATTTTAAAAAATGTATATGTTCCTTTTGCTAGGTTAATTTTGGTTAATTAAATCTTAGAATTGTTGTTTTGCTGATTTCTTTGTTTTCTTTTTGTTTTGTTTTTTTTTTTTTTTTTCTTGCGACTAATTTAACTGCAACTGCATTTTGTCAGCTTGTTTTATGTTATGTTAATTTTTATATATTGCGTTCCACACGTACTCTTCTTCTTATTTTTCTTTTGTTTAATGTTTAAGTTTAGTTTAGTTTAAGATTTGTTTTTTTTTTCTTTTTTTTTTTTTTTTTACTTAAATGCTAAACAAGAATTTTGCTATTGCAACGGCCGGCGCTGGAAAGGGAGCCGTCGTTTCGTTGTTTAGACGTGAAGCCGAAGGAGAGCTCCAAAAAATATCTGATGTTTTTTTTTTTTGTTTTTTACTTTCGCATGGTAATTGCTGTGTCTGTGTGTGTGCGTGTGGTTGAATGTGTGAGTGTTTGTGTGTGTTAAACACATTGTTGTTGCGCTTAGTTAGCCTTAAGACCATGCATATTTATATATGTATAAGTGAGTACTCTCTGTGTCTGTGTATAAACTAGATAAGTATGTGTGTCTGTGTGTGTGTGTGTGTGTGTGTGTGTGTGTGTGGGTGTTGGTGTATTGGTGTGTGTACTTGCACTCCTGTTTTTGCTGCTCCTTCTTGGTGAATTGGCAGGGTTTACTGTTACTGTTACTGCTGCTGCTGCTGCTGCTGCTGCTGTTGTTGTTGATGTTGTTGTAGTTGTTATTGCTGCTGCCGTAGATAGAGATAGAGAGAGAGAGAGTGCGAGCGAGCTAGCAGAGCTGTTTACTTGGCCTTGTTGGTCTTGAAGCTGACCTGCAGCACCCGATTGCCCATGGTATAGCCATTGAGAGCACGTATAGCCATAGCGGCCTCATCGTAGTTGGTCATGGAGACAAAGCCATAGCCTTTGCACTGATTCGTTGTGGGATCTTTCACAATCTTCACCGATTGCACAGCACCGAATGGCCCAAATAGCTGCCAGAGAGCCGCCTCCTCTGTTTCGGGTGCCAGATTGTATATGAATATGGGATATGCACCGCCGGGTCCGCTGGCCAGCGTTGTGGCCGCCGCAGCAGCAGCGCCCAATCCATTCGGCAGCATCACATCCAGCATATCGCCAGCCATGGGCGAGAAGCGGGCGAGTCCCTTGTTCACCGGCGTGTGCATGGCGCCGCCAATGCGTCGCACCAGCTGCGGATTGAGGAATGCGGGCAATTGTGGCTGAATGATCTTGCTGGTGCTGCCGGGTGTATTTGAGAATTTCACCACAATCGGATCAGTGCAGCTGCTGGGTGTGGTGCCATTTAGGGCGATGATTGCACGGGTTGCCTCCTCGCGCTTATCGAAACGTATGAAGCCAACACCCTTGGTCTGTGTATCGTTGCCGGCATTCTGCAGTATGCGCGATGTGATGATCGCACCGAATGGCGCAAAGATGGCCTCCAGTTCCTGCTGGGTCATCGTCTTGGGCAATCCGGACACATACAGATTGGCGCCCTTGATGGCATCCGATGAGGGACGAGCGAACGACACCTTAATCGTTTTATTCTGCAATCGAAGTCCGTTCAGCACATTCACCGCCTGCTCGGCATCCTGGGGTCGAACGTAGTTGACAAAGCCATAGCCAAGACTCTGGCCCTTGCTGGGCGCCTGAGGATTGAGCGGATCAATATAGACCTGCGATTTGTCGCGTATCAGCTTCACAGACTCAATCTCGCCCACGCTGCTGAACAGCGAACGGATCTCGTCCTCTGTCATCGTCTGTGGCAAGTAGTTCACAATCAGATTTGTGCGCGTCTCTGTGCTGCCATTGCTGCCGTTCTGGGCGCCGCCAGAGTTGCCGTTTGTATTGGCCTGCTGCACCTGCTGCTGGACCTGCTGCTGCACCTGGACCTGCTGCTGTTGCTGGACAACCTGCTGCTGCTGTTGCTGTTGCTGCTGCTGCTGCTGCACGGCGACAACCGCTTGCTGTACTTGCTGCTGCTGCTGTTGCTGCTGCACCACTTGCTGTTGCTGCTGCTGCACCACTGCCTGCTGCACGACGGCCTGCTGTTGCTGTTGCAATTGCTGGGTGACCGCGGCGGCGGCGGCGGCAACCGCTTGCTGTGTCTGCTGCTGCTGCACCTGCAGTATGGCCTGCTGCACCTGTTGCTGCTGCTGTTGCAGCTGGGCGGCGGCAGCCACAGCCGCTGCATTTTGCACCGGTGCAGCCGCATTTGTTGCAGCAACGGCGGCCGCTGCGGCAGCGCTCTGCATCAATTGCGCCTGTGTCTCCACGCCAGTGGCGCCCGTATTAGCCATCATAAAGTCCACTGTGAGTTTTTCCAATCCAAAGTAGTGTGTGCGTAGGGAGGAGGAGCAGGCCAACGCAGACGAAGCACATAGAAAATGAGAAGGATTGAAAGTCAAGATTAAACCATTTGCCAAGTGGGTTAGTAGCGCTTATTAGTTCAAGTTAACTACAACAATAAATTAAATAAACTAATTGGAGCCATTATCTGAACTCCTGTCTTAACAATAATCTATCATAATTGTCTCCCCTTTAAATCTCTGTATAAATACCCCTGCAGCGGAGTATATAGGGAATTCGTTTAGGGTTGCAACCCTTAAAGCATTGAGCAATCACTTTACAACTCTAAAAATGCTTTTCGATATCGACTAATAATTGTTATTATTTATACATAGTTTTGTTTTTTTTCTTTTTTAAATAATGGAATTACTTTTGTAATGATTCAAGCTTTGATATTTTTTTGGTTAATATCTATACCGAATTGTCCTTATTTTAATACGATTCTAAAAAAAAAATCTTTTGACTGCAATTAAAAATTGTTTTAAGTTTAATTTTGGAATTGTATTCATTTCTAGCTCATATTTCGAATCTTATATGCATTTTCTCCATTTAATTTATTTATTTTTATTTTTTTAATATTACTACGCTTCAAAATATGCATTTCGACTTTAATATAATGGAATATATATTTTAATATATTTTAATATAATGGAATTACTTTAAATTTTTTCCAATTTTATTAATACGATTCCAAAATTGCTTTTCCACTTTACTTAATACAAATTTTTAATTAATTCTATTTTTTAGTTCTAGAAAATCATCAAAATATATTATTGACTTCAAATAATATCATTAAAAATATAAATATATTAAAATTAAATAAAATTTAATTAATGCAAAAATTCAAATTATTCGCAAGTAAAATTAGTTAATTTAAAAAGAAAGAAAAAACAATTATGTACAAATTGTTAATATATGTATATTTAACTTTAACATGCACTTATCGAGTGACTACTGTAGCTGCAAGGGTATTTGGACTTCGACAAACAGCCGAAGCGATTTTTTTTTTTTTTGCCTTTTTTTTCGGTTAGTTATTGACGACATATTTAATGCAGAATTTGCACACTGGCGCCATCTGGGGGCCAGTTTAACGACAAACTTTCGTTCAAAACTTACTTTTGCCTCGCACGCACACACACAAACAACCACACACACACACACAAAGAGAGCGAGCGAGTGAGCGTGGGAGAGTGAGAGAGGGATACAGACACTGAGAGTGACAGAGGCAGGCAGAGCTGAAGCTAGAGCCAACCACTAGGAGAGCGTTTTTTAATCTCAAGCACACACACAATAATTAACATTAAACGCACACAAGCTCACACACACCTATAACTGCGTTTGGAAAAGGAGTTTTTTTTTCACAGATTGCGAATATATATATTTTATTTTATTTTTTAATTGAGCTTTTTTCGGAATTGCCGCTGCCGTTGCCGATGTCAATGCCGTTGCCGATGCGAGACCCGCTGCGTCGCAAGCACGCGATGCTACTGAGCGCAGGTCCTTACGAGGCATTCGTGTTATGCTGGCGTTAGCGTCTTTCGTCCTGTTACCGCTCCTGTTCCGGCTGTCGTTAACATCGTTGCTGCTGATGCTCTGCTTCTTGTCGTTGTTATTGTTGTAAATTGTAACAAAGCACGTAACGTACCCGGCCAAACCCAGTTATGTAATACATACACGCATATATATATATAGATATATATATATATATACATACACGCACAGCGGCAGGCAACGAACTCTGCTCCACACAGCAGCAGGATACATACCCCTTACGAAAAATGGAAAGCCGAAAAGCAACCAAAAAGAAAAAAATTTTGTAAACTAAAAATGAGCATCCGACGTTAAACGTGCTCCCGTGCTCAAACCACCCGCCCTGCATGTGCAACCCTTAAAACCAAAAACATTGTAATATTGCTTTTGCAAATATTACTACCACTCACACTTACACATTCATATATATATATATAGATATATATTTATATATGTATATATGCACAAAACGTAAGCTTGGCTCGCCTGAGGGTTAAATACAGCAGAACAATGCCACCCCCTTTGTCTGGCACAAACAAAACGTTGTTTTTTTACTTTCAATTTGAACTGTCTGGCAACGCTGTCATCGCAACGGCTGCTGTTGCATGATCTGTGAACTTGCACATTGGATGGTTGCTGTTGGCAGCGGCGTCTCTCGCACGTTACACATACAAGTCAAAAGGTCAAACAAAATCAAACGCTCACTAACATTCACACTCACACTCACACACACATACACGCACTCGCTTACTCACACTATTAAATACAATGTCTGCAATAAAACCGCTCATCCTTTTCGCTTGTTATATTTACAGTTATATATATGTATGCATGCATGTATGTATATACAGTTATAGACATATACGTATTTATATCACATGTTTAACAATACTCACTTGTTTCAGTTAAAATGTTGCTATTTAATGTTTACCAAACAAATTTGATTTGATTTGATTTGAGTTGTTGTCGCGCACGCGCTCTACACGGCGCTACTCCTTTTGATTGCCTCTTTCTCACTTGCTGCTGGCTCGCCGTTATTCAGCAGTCGGCTAGACAATGCTCTCAATTTATCCAGGATATGTTATTGTTGTTGTTATTTTAAATTGCAGCTATTTTGTTGCTATTAATTAAACAAACGCTGCCGTTGTCGTTAACGTAGTCGTCGTCGTCGTCTAGTGTTGTAGTATGAAAAAGAGTGTAGATAAAAACAAAAGCAAAACAAGCGGTAAATATAACTGCATATCGTTGCCATTGGGCGTTGGTGTTATCGTATTTATCGATTTGATCGATTTTTCACAAACCCAAGCAGCCACCACATACAAAAACGAAAGCAAGAACCACAACAAGATGAACGAACAGCTAGGTAGAAATTTTTGCCCAATTCTGCACACATGCACACACATACACATACATGCCTGCGTACGTATAAATGTGTGCCTGTGTGCGTGCACATGTATAAATTCATATTTTACTATTTAAAACAAATCGACGCAAATGTTTTGTTACACAATTTCGAACTGTGCCGCTGCTGCCGTAGTTGTTATTGTAATTTTGCAATTGTTTGTTGCTGTATTTTTTTTTTATAATACTGATGATTATAACAGTATCTCTCAGTTGCTGCTGCGGCTCTGCCACTGTGCTAATTTATGGCGAACGCCATTTGGAAGAGCGGGAAGAGAGCGAAGCCAGCCGAATAGCGCGCGAGTAACCGACCAACCGTCTCTCACTCTCTTGCACCATTCAGTCAGCCATACAATGTATAGCATTTCCCCGTATTGTTGTTGTTGTTATTGCTGTCATTCTCGCGTGCTGTTTATATGTACATACATACATATGCATTAGAGGTAACGCACTTATTTTACATAAAAACATTCATACTTTCTTACATATGTATGTATTTATGGATGCAGGCATTTAAATGAATATGTTTGCAAACAAACGCACACGACACAAGCACACACACGCTCGCGCGCACACTCACACCGACGCACTTAGTATCTATAAGTCTCTTGTTGTTGCTAGACGACGCGCTTATTAAATTAAAACACGCGCTGCTTTCGTTTTTATTTCCACGATGTCTGTTGTTCTTGCTTAATTTA
The DNA here is from genome assembly GCA_035047405.1 of Drosophila stalkeri. NCBI lineage: Eukaryota > Metazoa > Arthropoda > Insecta > Diptera > Drosophilidae > Drosophila > Drosophila stalkeri. Next base: position 7,018,519 of record JAWNPR010000061.1, on the reverse strand, counting down.
AAAACAAGTAAAATTAAATACGAAATGCAAGAATGAAAAATATATATACTCTGCGCGCTAGCGTTGTTGAATTGTTCTAATTTGTATTTCCGCGCAATTCTCGCTGTTCCCACTATTTTTTTTATTATTTTTTTTGTTTAGCTTCGAGTGTTGCTGTGGCAACAAAACATTACTACACATTCTTAGCAAATGCTAATACCACTACTTGTAGATTAAACAAAAAAAAAAGAATAAAAAACAACACAACTAACAATTTGTTTATAGTTTTCTACTACAACTGCCGGCGTTCAGAAAACGTTGTCTGTTACACTGCAGTAAAATTGAATTACAAATAAAGCGTGCTTCAAGTGTCCACTACTACTTGCCACCGCTACTGCAGAGTTGTGTAGTTGTCGGCGTACAATGGCTGCTTCTTCCTGCACATAAAATCGATATGCTAGCTGCGCCCTTTTTGCCACTCACACATCTAGTCAGACACACAACAGCAGTGTACACACATACACACACACACACTCGCTACATAGAGCAACCGTTTTACAGATACACAGCACAGAGACAGAGAGAGAAAGAATGAGTGTGATGGCAGCAGTAGCACTGCGGCATTTAACAGTAGATTTGAACAGTAGATTTTTAAACAAACTACTACTTTAACTACGACTGCTTTACTACTACTTTTTGTTGCGTTCCCCAGCCCTCTCGACTCCCGACACCGATCTTTCGTTTGCCTCTTTGCCACTCTTTTGAGTTTGTTGAACTATTTGGCGCTTGCCGTTTGTAGCTGTTTGTGCGTATTGCCTACATTTTGCCTCCATACCCAATGCATATTGTAATTTTGCATTTTAGCATGCATATATCAAACATTTCCACACACACACACACATACATACATACATATATATATATATATATAAATATATATATATACATACAAAAAACATATATGTGTATATAATTGCACAATTATGCAGCGCGTAGTGGTCGTTTGGCAATTTTTGTATCATTTTAATTTTTCTTTTGGTAGCGTTTTGTTGTTGTCGCTGTTATACGTTACTCTTACGTTTGGTTGCGGCTGCTACTGTTGTGTTGTTGTTGTTGTTGATGATGAGAATATTATTGGTGGTATTTGTGTCGTTTTTGTTCTTGCACTTCACGTAGTTTTCTATGGCAATGCGTATATTTTGCTTAAACAATTGTATACTCTTGTTGTCGGTATTTTCATTACTTTTTTTTCAAAAAAAAAAAACTAAAAAAATCAATTGCAAAATGAGCTGAGCACACGAGCTGAGGCAGCGCACACGAGCATTCAAACGTACTGCGGCGGACAACGTCTAGCGTAGAAATGAAAATTACGCGAATGCGAGCACAAACACACAAAGCTTCCTACCCCATACGTCCACATATACACACGCACACTCGCAAAGTATGTATATTGTATATATTGTATAGTGTGTGAGTGACTGACTTGTATGAAGCGTGCGAGAGAGAGAGACCGAGAGAGCACTCAGAATGTATGCGATCAAGGGAGAGCGAGTTTGACCGTTTTGTTGCTAGTGCTGTTGTTGTTGTTGTTGCTGCTGTTGTTATTTTTCTTGCTTTGTTTTCGTATTTTGTATGCTCAATACGAGTTTCACTCTCCGCATTATGCACTCTCTCAGGTAATCGGTTCCTGTCTGTGGAAAATCGACTCTAACTTTGTTAACCCGGGTACCATTCATTGGTGTGGTGGGTGATTGGCTATCGGGGATTCTCCTTACGATAGCAATATTTCAGAATGCGCGCTGTTTATATTTTCATATGTATGTATGTAGATGGTTTATGTAGAACGGCATAGTAATAATCACTTTAAATTTCAGCGCCTTAACAAAGTATTACCAGATAATAAAAAAAAAACAAAATTTGTTCACGAGCAAAAATCAAAATGGCGGTGTCTATGGAGCTATAATTCCAACAGCCTGGAAATATCTACGTATGTATGTGTATACATACATATCCATACATATGCAAGCAGACAGCAAGCATGTCAAACATACGCCCACAATCGCCTCAAAACTGTCAAAAAAGTGTTACCAGAACGTTGCACACCAGTGAATGGCAAAATTGTGTTAGAATTTAAATTATAAAATACGATTACCATTCGTATATTATAAAAATTGTTTTTCTTTTGGTTTATTTAGTTTTTCTTCTTTTTATTTTCATGAATTGAAAATATGTACAATTCAATATGAGGTCGTCAACCGTTTTATGATGCAGCTTATATGCTAGCTACTCTCTCTCTCTCTCTCTCTCTCTCTCACACTCTCTCCGCCAGCACATTATCCTTGCCAACCGGCGAGGGCTGTTTGCCATGTTTGCTCCTTATATTTTAATGTGTGTGTGTGTCTGTGCATGTTTTGCACTGCCACCACCAACGCTGGGGTAGTTTTCTCTACAACGTACACCCCCTAACACGCTGCCAAGCGCCTGTCGAGCGAGCGTTTCGTCATAGGCTGGGTTTTTGGCAACCGTGCATATGCGTGCGTGCGTGCGTGTGCTTAATTGCGCTTGTATTCATCATATCCTATGTATGTATGCATGTATGCTTCCTGTTTTACCGCCGCTGCTGCTGTCCACCGGTTACCATGTGCTGATTTGTATAGCACAACATTACAAATGTGCCGCCGCCTGTCTGTTCCAATTTACACAGAGTGAACACATTGTTATTCTTTTTGTCGTCGCTCGCGAAACATAAAAATGTAACTCGACTTTTTTCAGCTGGGGTGGTTTTATTTTTTTCTTGAGATTTGGGTTGCCAGACGGTCAGCCGGCGCCGTTGCCGTTACCGTTGTTGTTGTTCTTGTTGTTGCTGTTGTTGTTGTTGCCAAAGGGGGTGGCCACACGAGACAGATCGGTGACGACGGGCAAGTGCTCGCCCGTTGCCATATCCTGTCCAAGATAAGCATAATTTATGCAAGTAAATATATATATACATATATATGTATGTTTATACATAAGTATTATATTTATGTGCAATATTAAAATATTATATATGAGAGATAGTTTGGGAATTTCTATATATATTTTTTCAAAGTTATTTTTAGTTTTTGAATTTCTCATATGAACATTTGAAAGTGGAAAAACCTAATAAGTAATAATTTTAAATTAAGTTAAATATTTTATTTCTAATTTATTTCCATCCCATTTGTATTTTCTGATATTGGATCAATTTTGAATTTCGAACATAAAAAAAAAAAAATATATATATATATATATATATATTATTTATTTGACATAAATTTATTTAAAACAGAGTTTAGCTATTGCTTTTAAACTGAGATATAATTTGGCTAATTAAGGATTTTCTGTGTGTGTGTGTGTGTGTGTGTGTTTTTATTTGGAATATTTTAATTTAAAGGAAAGTGTGCAAATAAAATTATAACATGACTTAGTTACTAACAATTTACAAATTAATTAAATATGAATTTTAAAGTGTATATTATTTATTTTATATATTATTATTTATATTGCTTGCTGGTTTGAATTAAGCTATTACAATCCAATATATTTATATGTATAGTTATATATTATTTGTAATTTTATTATTTTTATACCCTGAGCCCATTGAAAATGGGAAATCAGGGTATAATGTTTTTTTTTTTTAAGTATGTAAAAGGCACAAGTATATATATACTTGTATATATAAACTTGATCAGGGTGACGAGAAAAGTCAATATAGTCCTGTCCGTCTGTCCGTCCGTCCATATGTATGAACGCGTCGATCTCAGCAACTATAAGATCTAGAGACTTCATTCATTTTTGTTAGATCCGTGTAGACGAGTGTGTTTCAGAAAATCGATAACTTTTTCGTTTCCGAGTTATCGATTTTAACATTTATCGAGAATCAGTTATAAAATTATATCTCGTTCATCTTTAGAGTTAGAGTCTCCAACTATTTTGCATATATATAGATATTAATTTAATTAATTATTTATTAACTGCATATATATAAATATTAATTTAATACAATTTCGGTTTTTGTTAGATTTTGGATACCTGCCCCACATTCGCCCCCATCCCCCAAATTTGGAAAAACGTAATTCACATACTAGAGACTTACAATTTGGCAAATAGGCACATTTTAGTGCTATTATTATATGCTGAAAGTTTCATGACGATAGTCCATCTAGAAATGGAGTTATAAGCGTCCAAAGTTCTGCCCAAACCACCCCCAAGCCACGGCAGCAACTGCAGAGCGTACGCTTATACGTGCGTAAAGAAGAAGAGTATCATATTTTATTTTTGCAGACCTCAGGATATCTTGTAGTCGAGCAGTCTCGACTACAGCTTTCTCACTTGTTATTATATTATTTGTTTATTTATTAAAGCAACGAAAGAATCATTATTATTATACTATGGTATATATTACGCATTATATATTATTATAGTATTTTTATATATTTTTTAAAAAGAATTTTCACATATTAAATAGGAAATATTTTGTTTTTTGCAAGAATTATTATATATTAAATTCAATTCAATATATTTACATATTTATAAAAGAATTATTAAAAGAACACATAACCTAACAATTTATATACTTGTGTATATAAAAATTTCTTAGTCGTAACCCTTGTGACCCCTTACACATACAAATATATGTATGTATGTAAATACGTACACATACACATAAGAAATTATTTCCATGACGATAAGTTTTTGTGATAATGGCTAATTTGCGCCAATTTCTGTCATTCTCTCTCTGTGCGTCTGTGTGTGTGTGCCTGTTTGAAAACGTGTGTGTGTGTGTGTGGGTGCTCGCTGTGTGGACTCTGTCCACATGCTTGGATTTTAGTTTGTCTCCCTCTCGCTCATTGCCGGCGCCACACTGTATGCACCAGTTTTGCAATGCTGCCAGATTTTAGAAAAATCCAAATGGCAGCGGTTTTGGCCCGGGGAATTTAAAAAGGAAAAGGGCCCTGCTAGGGGAATGGGCAGGCAAGTATGCCTAATCCTTTGGCTCTGGCGGCAACAGAACGCATTGTGCCCAGCACCTTGGTCGCATTACAACAAAGCCGGATTAAAAAAGCAGCGGGCGCAAGATGACTGAAACAAAGGAGATCAACATTTTCTCCTGCTGTATTTTTTTTGTTTGGGGTTGCAGCACAAGGGGCGCACCCTTAACTGATTTCGTTTTAAAATAAACAACAACTTACGCTCAAACAAAATAAAATTAAAAACAATATCAAGCATTGCTGCAGGCGCTGCACCAATCAGTCTACGGCAGGATCAGACTGCCCGAACCGGGTCCTAGCAATTGCTTGATTCATCAGACAGACAGACGGACGGACATCCCCCCTCCCTTGCGTTGGCAGCGAGGTGAGTTGCCTTAGGCGCATTTACATTTACATAAGGGTCCTTCAGGGTGTTTTCAACTTTGCACGTCTCGCTGCACAGCGCACGACGATCGACAGATGCAATTTTTCCCGAAACAAATAATAATAATAATAATCGTAAAAAAAATTACCATAAGACACCGAGAATTCGCTGTCTGCTCTGCGATCGCCGAGGGTTAGAAATGTGGCACGCAGCATACAGAGGGGCGCAGGCCACGCTGCAGTGCCATTTTGATTGTGGCATGTGTTTTTTTGTTCCTGCTTCTCCCGATTCGTTTCTCCCCCTCCCTCTTTCTCTCTCATTCTCTCTCACTTTGCCACCCTCTCGTCCATTCTTTTATTTTTTCCTTTCCCTGTCGATTTCCCGAGTCCAGCGTTTTGTATACTCCTAAAGATAAGCCGAGCGCAGTTTACATGAGATTAAAAGCTAAGCTGCAATTATATGAAAACAATTTAATGAACATATCTCTCTCGCTCCATATCTCTCTCTCTCTCTCTGTCTCTGTCTCTCTGTCCTCTACCTTCTGATTCTGTTTGGTGTAGTGGAACATAACTTCGGAAAATATAAGATTGTTCTATATGAACTGAATACTTAAGACACGAGCTTTATAGATCTCTGTTTCCACTCGTTTTCTCTATGTCTCTCTCTTTACATATCTCTGTCTCACCACTCTTTATATCCTGTCTTTACTCTCTCTATCTATCTTTGTCTCTGTCTCTCGCAATTTCTCTCTGTGTCAATCTATCTCTATCTCTCTTCTGTCCCTGTCTTAGTCTCTCTCTCTCTCTCTCTTTCTCTTTCCACTCTTTGTCCGTCTATTTTTTCTCTTGAACACCCCATTCTCTAATCTTTAACGAGACTTTCTCTCTCTCTCTCTCTCTCTCTCTCTCTTTCTTTACTTTTTCATTCTACTCAACTTACAACTCTTTATCTTTCTCCCGCTGTTTCTTCCTCTACGATTATTCTTTCTACGATTATTACTCTTCTTCTTTTTACTCGTATTACTTTCATTCTCTCGCTCTCTCCCTTTTTTCGCTCTCTCTAACAATTTTTTCAGAGATCAAACAATTTTTTAGCCTGAGAAAGAACATAACCTCACAAATACCTCGCTAACTTAAGCATAACCTAAAAGCGCAGTGCTTGTTGGGCTTCAGACGCATTTCAGATGTGCTCCCCATTCCTCCTAACCCCAATGACCACCTCATACTCACTCACTCACACTCTCTCTTTGCTATCTCTTTCTCACACTCGTTTCTTTTCTTTGTGACTCATTTCAGTTTGCCGAAGGATCAATTGGTTTACATTGGCTTGAGGGACATTGACCCCTACGAGGCGTTCATATTGAATAAATTTGGAATACGCTACTATGCCATGGATGTAAGTAGAATGGATGGATACACAAAAACATACACACACACACACACTTTCGTACAGAGTGTCGGGCTGCTGCTTTATGCAGCAGTTGTAAAACATTTTAAAATTCCGGTTTGTCGGTAGCCAAGAGGATCAAATGACGATCGTGCGTGAGAGCCATAACAGAATTACGGCTGGCTCTGGTGCTCGCTTACTCTCTCACTCTCTATCCATCTTACTCTGTTGTAAATGTAAGTTTGGCATTTATAGGGGTTGTCGAATCTAGTTGCACCCTTCTGCAGCCGGCAAAGTTACAGGACACTCCCTAGCTGCCCACCTACCTACCCTCCAGCTGACTGCCAGGCCCTTTCTCCCTCCCTCTCGTCATCTCTCCCTTTCGCCATCTATACCGCCCTTGCACGTTACATTCGCGCTGTCAACTTCCGATCGGTGGTTGTTGCTACGTGCCCGGCCACATCCGTTCGCATCGTATCCGGCGTGTCCTTGTTGCCAGCCTTAATTTATGGCTCGTGCTAAATCGACGTCTGTTGAAAAATGGTTTAATGCTAAATGTACCCGAACTGCAAATTTATTACAACTCATTAGTTCGACCCAAATGTGCCAAACACACAAAAAAAAAAAAAAAGAAATCGAAACAGAAATAGGAGAAACGACTCCGTTGGCTGTACCTAATCTCTTGGCAAATGGCGTTCGCATGATCGGCGCGCCAATCGAAATGCAGCTGAACTTGAAGTCCCGTTAGAAATTGAGCTTTTTTTTTTTTTTTGTCAAGCTGACTTTTTGGGAATATTTCAGTTCTGTCATGAACAATGCGACACTTTTAATATATGCATACAAGTATATTTCAAATATGTAAATTTATTATAAAATATGTCAAAAATTATAAACAAAAAATATCTATAAAATCTAAAATGTATTAATTTTTATTAATTATTATTATTAATATTTTTAATAATTCATTATTATGCTTACTTTTTTGATATTATAGATTTTTAATTTATGATCTATAATTTATATATTATAATAATAATTTAAATATTTTAAAATTTATTTTTATATTTTGTTCTTATTATTTTATATTTTTTTTATTGAGCATTTCCAAGCTTCCTTAAATAATTAATTGTTTATAGTTTAATCTAATAATATTATTATTATATTTATTTAATATTTATATTATAAGTTATTATGTCTTATTTATTATTGTGCTCATTATTTTTTTGAACTTAAAATATTAACATTTTGTACTACTTTTATTTATTATATTAATTTTTTAAAATTAATATGAATAAAATAAAATTTTAACTTAATTTTTATTATTTTATATGTGTGGTACATATATAAATGACGACATATTAAAATTATATTAAGTTATTTTGTAAAAAATACATATATAACATATTATTATATTTATGTAAATGCTGATGTTATATATATATATATATATATATATATATATATATATATATATATATATATATATATATATATATATATATATATATATGTGAATATGAATATGATTTATATTAATTTAATTTAATTTAATTTAATTTAATTTTACTTTTTTTATAAATTTAATTTTTTTTTTATATTGATCTTATTTCTTATGAATTGTGTTCATATAGAAACAGTTATTTATTTAAGGCTTCATTTCTCTTCTGGCAGTCGATCGATCGCATGGGCGTGCCGAAAATCATTGAGATGACGCTGGATGCACTTGATCCGCAGAACAAGATTCATGTGAGCTTCGACATCGATGCGCTGGACAGCAATGTGGCACCCAGCACGGGCACCGCTGTACGTGGCGGTCTAACACTGCGCGAGGGCATCAGCATTGTGGAGGCATTACGCGACACAAAGCGTGTCCAGGGCATGGATCTGGTGGAGATCAATCCGAAACTGGGCACCGATCGGGATGTGCGCACAACAGTGGACTCCGCCCTCGAGATACTGAAGAGCATGTTCGGCTATCGGCGCTCGGGGGCGCGACACTATAACAACCTAGACACGGGCATATTGGGACACGAGCAGTAAATGCGAATATACATATATAAATATAATAATATATTTGCATGTGTTTTCATAATATATATAATAACATGTATTCTTTGTAGTATGTACAATTGTAAAATTCACTTTTTTTGCTTAATCTTATGAGAGAATAAATTTGTGGCAATTATACTAGTAGAAGAAAGAATTGAAAATGTTTTGAACGGAGATTGCGAGAGGTGGCCAGATGGGAGTGTGGTCCGGCTAGATGTCTGACTTGGGTGCCAACGTGGCTGTAGGTAGATAGGCAGAGATATCCACATTGGCCATCAGATTGGCCGTATTGAGCAGTTCGTTGGCGGGCTGTGTTGACACGCAGCTGACTGGCGCCACCACAGGTGGCGGTGGCGTGGCTCCAGGTAATCGCAGATAAAGCTGCGGCGCAAACATGCGCAGCAAACGCCGCTGGATGGCCACCAGCAGTGCATTGACCGCACCCGAGATGACAATAATGCCCGATATAATTGAGCAGAGTCGGATGGCAAATGTCAGCAAATAGTCACGATCGTGGCTAACTACAATTTTCAGGGCGGACCAATCGTACTTGAAGTAAATGCCCGGTGAGCCATAGGAATTGCGTTCCGCATCTGCAAATAGATAAATGATCGATTGATAATTTGTAATTGAATGAAGGGATGCACTGCATCTCGTGCACTTGCCTAGCTTGCGCACGTTCTCGGTGACAGCATATTGGAATGTGCTGATGGTGCTGAACGTATGCCGTATCTCCGTCGGCACCACCTTGATGAAGTATTGCACCGTGGTGGCTTCTTCGCGTATGATCGTCTCGTCGCCCTCCAGCGGCTGGACAATGCGACGCGAGTATTGGCCGAAGCTCAGCCGATTGATGCGATGCGTAAAGTTAGCTGGCATACGACGAAACTCGATCATCCAGTGATCCTCGAACATGCCAACGACCGGCTGTGCGCCGCCCACTAAATGCAGAACGCCGGCCACCTTATTGATGCCCAATGTGCCATGCAGTCGGCACGCATCGTACTTGGACTCGAGCTGTGAGATTTGCTGCAACTGCTGCAGTGCACCCGGCGGCGGCGGCGCTGCACCGTCTGATTGTGTTTCGCTCTCCTTGGGCAGGGATCGTTCGCGCAGTATATCCTTAAAGAGTATATCCGCAACAGAGTGATATTCCTCGCGCAAATAATGATTGGTCATCTGCATGGATTGAAAGTGACGACGATCCGCGTCCGACATTTGCCACCAGACGCCCTCGCGCTGCAAAGTGCCGTACGCAAAGACATCCAGCTGCGTCTCGTCCATCAGATCGACGCCAGAGAGTGAGGCGCAGGGCATGGCCACCGTAATATCAACATGCATCTGCACCTGCTCATCCAGCGACAAGTCCGGCTCAAATTGATAAATAATATCCGTCTCATTCCAATAATAGCGCAGCTCCGTGTAAACGAGATACACAATGAGCAGTCGGCTCAGCAACGAAACTGTAAAAGGATACACAAGGAATATACTCATATAATAAAATAAAACGAAGAGGAGGTAATCAATCCATTTTGCTCACGTGTGCCCCCAATCTCTGTGGTCTCCGTGTATTTCTCGGGCACCTTTTTGAAGGCATCCAAGTTTTTGGCGAGCTCGAGCAAATTGCTTTTATCGCCGCGGTAACGTAGCGTGGCACTCATAGCTACAAATGCTACACTTCGTAATTATCTTAATTAACTAATTGTTGTTTATTGTCCACTATTTAGAACATCATCTCCAATGCCACGTACTCCAACGTTTGCTGTGCCTTGGCGCCAGTACCGTGCACGCTATTGCTTATATTTAATTAGAGCTAATTAACTAGAAATAGGTTGACGATCGCAATCGTTTATACGCGTATGCACTTCCGGACCTATACGAAATATTATGAAAAATATATATGGTGGAGTGTTATTGCCGTTGCCGGCTGGATTGTTGATATATCGACTTGCACTATTTCTATTATCGGTATGTTATCGATAGCGCGAGGGGTGGACGTTGCCACCTACACCTGCTGGAAATAATGAATTTTTTGTGGCTGATGCACCAGAAAGACCAGAAAGATTTTAAAATAAGAAATTGCTCGATTTATTCAAAAATTGCATTCAATACAATAATGCAAAATGCATTATTAAAAAATTTATTTTTTAATTACTATAAATTATGAAAAATATTATTTGATATATTTTGCTCAACTCATGTCTTTAATATACTTGATATTTTAATATAATAAATACAATTAGTTTCATTTAATTATGAAATACTCTGATTCTGTTAGCAACAGGTGCTTCAAAGCAAATCAATTTGAATTGCCTCACACATTAAAAGTGCATAGACACAGCTGGTCCCAATCGGCTAATTGGTACAGTTACTTGCAAACAGCTGGCAACGCCGACCGCGAATGCATAGTATCGAATCGATAAATTGAATAATGCTGTTGATTCGCCGTTGTTCAAGTTAAGTTTCGCATCATTTGTTAACCCCGCTTGGCAAGCGATCGAAGCGCTGTTAAAAATCGCGGAATCTTTTTTGTGCATAAATAAACGTTAAGCAGAGAACAACAACAACAACAAAAACAACAATAGCAATAGCCGTTACTGAGCAAGCAAAACAAGTTTTGGTAATTAGCATGTACATATATTGAATTTTATTGTTAACGTTTCGTATTTGATCGCATGATTGGCTGTCCCCGCTTGCAAATATAATAATATTTCCATTTATTTATTTATTTTCTGCCCAATATACATGTTACTCTTGTCGCTGCCAGCATTGCCAGCTAGTATATAGCATATATATACTATATATAAAAAAGAAAATCGTTAAACGATGGCTTTTGCTTCCAAGTGCGCAATAGTCGCCGTTGCCTTATTTGCTTTGCTGCTGACGCACGGCTTCGATGTTGTGGATGCCCGCCGTAACCAAGGCAGCAATCAGCGCAAAACGTCATCCAGCAGCAGCAATTCTGGCCATGTAACTCAATCCTACGGTAATCATGGCAGCAACGGAGGTAACTCCCATGCGGATGTCGCCAAATTGAGCTATCCCAATTATAATTCTCAACCGAATCGTCCGCCCAATGCCCAACCGCCTGCTGCTGGCTGGAATGTGCCGCAAGGGCCACCGCCTGCATACTCCGCTTCGAATCCGGCTGGAGGCGCACACTCCAACATCCATGAGCATCCGCCAGCATATCAGGCGCCCGGCCATGGCAGCAATGTCCATCAGCCCATAACGCCCAACAATTATGGTCAACAGCACGCAGGAGCTCCACCTAGCTATCCGGGTGCTGGCGGCTATCCAGCCGGCGGCGGTTATCCAGCCGGTGGTCATATGAATGGTGGCTATCCGGCGGCCGGCGGCTATCCAGCTGGCGGTTACCAATCTGGCGGCTATCCAGCTGGTGGCTATTCAGCTGGTGGCTATCCAGGTGGCGTTGGTGGTGCACCACCAGGCGCAGTATACGTGCAGCCAGGCTCGGCTCTACCACCGGGCGCCGTTTTATTGTCACAGCCACCGCAGCAATCTTCCTCCGGCTTGGGCTTCGGTAAGTGCATCAAGTCACGCAACATTAGGAATCTTTTATAATCTCTCACTATTTCAGGCACTGGTCTATTGGCTGGCGGCTTGGGCGGCGCCTTGCTCGGCCATGCTTTGACTCCATCTGGTGGCAGCTCCTCGCAACCGGCAGCAGCTGCACCAGCCGCCGCGGCTGGCCAGGATCGCATCATAATCATCAACAATGGTGTGCCAGTGAATGCCAGCGATGGCACCACTGTCATCAATGCAGCGGGCACAGCTGCTGCGGCCCCAATGAACGCCACCGATACGCAGTCAGCCCCGTTGGCGCCCATGGCACCAATGGCACCCATGGCCAATGGCACTGATGCAGCGCCGCCAACACCAGCACCAGGTGGCATCATTTGTGTGCCCACCAAAGTCAACGAAACGGATCCAGCCGACAGCAGCAAGATGATTGAAGTCGAAAAGATTGCCTGCTATCCGGCACCGCCGCCACCAGCTGCCGCTCCAGGCGCTGAGCCCGTACCACTGGCACCCATGGCCACCAATCAGCCGCCGCCAGCTATGCTGCCGCCCGACCAGGCAGCCGTACGCTCCAACACCAACGGCGGAGCCAAGCTGCAAGTCTCCAGCTTTGCACTGTTTATTGGCCTTCTTGGTGGGCTGCTGTGCCACTTGGCAAAGGCTGCAAATTAGATTTGAAGCTTAGCTGCAAAATGTAATCCTGTAATCGCTTTTGCACCTAATTAGCAAACAGCCACGCCCACACACACACACACACCTAGAGAGATGGCTTGCACTATAGCAGCGTATTTTTGTATTCGATTATTATGCATTGTTAACTAGTATTTGTTTGTAGAGAATATTCGTAACTTGTTATCTTTAGATAACCCATGCCTGACGGCCTTCAATTGTGATGTTGACCAAGAAGATAATTATGATGCCAACGACGATGATGATGATGATGATGATGATGACGATGATGATGAGGCAGCTATTCCGATCGAATCTGTGAATCTCCTGAATCTGTATTTTAGACCCGCATTCCTTCTAACAGTATCTCGTATTACCTATAGTTAACCATATATATATATAAAGTAGTTAGTTAGTATTATTAGCTAGCTGCGTTTAATCACTCAATCTAATGTACTCCTTGTTTCGTTTTTGTTTATGTTTTCTCCTTTGTTTTTTCTCAATGTTATATCTACCTAATGATTGTCTCTTGTTATTGGTAAAAAGTTTTCTTTGTTCAGAATAATTGATACAATAAAAGCTTTAACAACACGCCGCACTCCAAGGTTCCTCAACTGGTCTTTTTCTTCACCAATCAATGAATGAATCAATCATTAAATATAGCTCGATCTCCCTCTCTCTCTCTCTCTCTCTCTAACTATCTGCCTTTAGCTAGCACAACTTTCACTCAAATAGCAATTAACAATAGTCTGCCCACCCATGCAATGATTCACGCAATCCCACCTGTCAGGTGCATCATCATATCTATTTCCAGATAATTGCTTAGAAACTATTCCAATCAATTAACGTCATTATATAATTATGATAGTTTACAATATTTCATTCGAATCTATAGGGAAACTAAAGTAAATTATTATATATTATATATGTATATATATATAGTATACACATAAATAATCCCATCGTAACTGCTGTCAGTGAAACTCTCATTTGCTATCCATAAATGGATTCGTTTGAAATCTATTTCAGGTCTTTTTGAGCAATAGCCGAAGTCATTCTAATTCAGGGATTGACCTGATCTAGTGATAGAGAACTATGATTCAATATATCGAATTCAGTTGAATCACATGTTTTCTATAAAGTATTAGGAATATATGCTTATATCTGCGATATTCATATTTCGCATTCCTATTCATATTTCTATGCTGATTATAAATTCATATTATATATAGGGTATAGATGTGGGTTGTAGATTTATCGGGAATATGCAAACAAAATATGCTCACATTTTGCTTCGTCTTTTTCTCTTTTGCCTAAGTAATTCGAATGCCAAATTTTCCATTTCCATTTTTTGTTATTCATTTACTCTCACTCATTACACCTAACGCCGTTTTCTATGAGATAAACTTTGGCTTTGTCGAGTGCTTCTCCATGAAACCATGCAGATATTGTCTATGCGAGAATATATATACATATATGCATTTCAGATTTTAAATCTCTAGTACCAATAACAAAAACAATATTCTGTCCTTATCTGCCACGCTCCTAGAGAGCAAAATTAATAGATATCATATTAAATGATAATTTACAGACCTTAAACTTTTCTTCATCATAAAAGCTTAATTTATTAGCTATTCAGTTAAGGGGGAGCAGAGTATATATATATATATATATATATATATATTATATATACATTCAAGTTTCAAGTTTAGCATTTCTGTTCGACTCATATATATATTTAGTATATATGTATGTGTAGCATTTAAAACTGCACGGCATGTCTCTAACCAGGTAAGACTACGTATAATTCAAAATTCTAACTTTTTAGCTTTAATAACGACGAAATGGTTTGCCCTTATTCAGACGAGAAAGCAAGACGAGACTTGCTTAAATCCAATATACTCTTCATTTTGTGAAGAAGTATATAAATTAATATAATATATATTAATAAAAAATAATAAAAAAAATATACAAAATAATTTCAGATGAATAAAAAAATACAAATTAATAAAAGTTTTCAAATCAAATCGTTTTTTTTCCCAAAGTTTTATAATATCTCTCAGGCACTTTACAGCACATATAATTATATATTATCAGCCTGGCTCTTCTGGACCCTCAAGATTTGGTAGCGCTGCTCTTGGCCTCAAAGAGACACACAACAATTGAAACATTGGTCCGAGTCAGCATAGACAGAGAGCAAGTTAAATTCCATTTACATTTAACTATCGATATAGCCAATAAAAGTTCTCTTCATAACTGGCTCGAAATTCGACAGTTATAAAAAATAGAACATATCAAAATAGTTTAACTTAAACTGATTCGTTTAAAGAGCTAATGAAAGTCAGACTTAATATAAACCACTTAAAAACTAATAAGAGATAAGACGTTTGATGTAATGATTACAACTTTTCAATGGCTTTTTAATAAGTGTATAAACCATACATTTAGACTTATCTATTAAAACCACACTTGGTAAAAAAACGTTTTGTTGTTGTTTGTGTGTGTATGTAACATTTTTACTCAGCGTCATCATCCTCATCATCATTGGAGCTGATTCTGAAGTACCGCAGCTCGTAAGAGTCCTTCTCGTTGGCAACCACTCGGATCCAATCCCGCAGGCTGTTCTTCTTCAGATACTTCTTGGTCAAGTACTTCAGATAGGCCTTGGAGAAGTGCACATCTGAGCTGACATGCAGCTTCATCTTGGACCGCTCGAAGGTGACATTGTTGCCCAGGTTGTTCACCTTGCCGTTGACCTTAAGGCGCGCCTTCACGTACTTCTCCTGCGGGAACCCAAACGAAACATCGATTAGAAGAGTGCGGCATGCATATGCTATATATGATTTATGCTTTACTATGCAGTAGTGCAATAGTGCTGTCTCTTTCTTTGTTAAGGCCAAAAGTCAATATGGATTGCGAACAAGAGGCCCAAATAAAGAAGAGTGACCAATTTTTTAATATGCCACTGAGTACACTGCCATCAGAGCGACTGTCCCAAAAGGGATTTCACTCTCTGACGGCAAATCGGCGTGGCCTAAATAATCAAATATATATATATATATATATATATCTTATCTTAAATTGATATTGATAGGGCATTAGCTAACTGTATTACCTGTTCCTTTTGATCGCGGCGAGGACATTGGCTTTTGCACCCTGCTAAATATATATACTAGGCCAAAAAAATGAACGCGTTTAGCGCTTGGCCTATATGAGGTTTCCCCTCCTTCTTGGACTTGGCTTGTTTTGAAAAATTCCTATTTGATTATTGCTTCGTGGAGAAACCTGCAGCGTGGCAGAATACAAACACTGAAGATCATGGATTTCAGTTAATTTGTTGCGCACGCCATGAGCAGGGCGCACTATGAATTTCGGCTCGACGTAACACGGATGTGGCACGTTCAACCCAGGGCCCACCACGTGGCGGTACACATAGCACGACTTGACGCTGTTCACAGACGGTTGCACCAACTGGCCAGACCCGGTACTGGCGATCAGTGGCTACCCCGTTGTGCAGTGTCCAGAGCCCCTCTTATAAGAAAAGGTTTGACGAGAGTTCGATTGATTAATAGTTTAAAAAAAAAAAAAAAAAAGAATAATATTCAGCAAAAGCCATGCTGGAGGATAATTGATCATCGATCATCGATCACTGCTCACAGATAAATCAATTATCAATTTGTTCCAGCAGTTGTTAACCGTAATTGCCACGCTTTTGGGCCAACTTCAGTTTAATCGCTAGTGGAAGACATTGCTTTAACCACAACTTTTTATCCAGTGCCTCTGGCTGTTTGCGGCAATGAAAAGCTTGGTGTGGTATCGTAGGCGTTGCTCTTGCCAATTGTCAAAGGAGACCAATTCCAGGGTGTTGGATATTGGGGAGTCGTATCACGGCGGCTTTGGTGGGGTACTTACGAAATCAGCAACATCCATTATATGATCTTCAGCAATGTTGGTGCAATCGATGGTGAATCGCAGTGAGACCTTCTTCTTCTTTTGTCCCTTGCCGCGCAGAATGTTCTTCTTAACAACCTTGTTGGGAGCTGCAGCGGGCGTGGTGGTTTTGGGCTTGGGCTTGGCAACAACTGGCTTAGCAGCGGGCTTTGCCGCAGCAGCCGCAGCTGGGACGGCGGCGGCAGCAGCAGCGGCTGCCGCTGGTACAGCCTTGGCGACAGCGGGCGCTGCTTTCTTAGCTGGGGGCGCAGCAGCCGGAGCGGCAGCTGCCTTCTTGGTGGCAGCGGGTGCAGCCTTGGCGTCCTTCTTGGGTGCTGCAGCGGCTGGTGCCTTCTTGGCAGCATCCTTAGCAGCAGGAGCGGGCTTAGCGGCGGCTGGCTTAGCTGCGGCAGCGGGCTTTGCGGCGGCGGCTGCCTTCACATCCTTAGCGGCTTCCGGAGCCTTCTTTACATTCTTGGCAGCAGCTGCCGCTGGCTTGGCTGCCTCAGCGGC
The DNA here is from genome assembly GCA_035047405.1 of Drosophila stalkeri. Taxonomy (NCBI): domain Eukaryota; kingdom Metazoa; phylum Arthropoda; class Insecta; order Diptera; family Drosophilidae; genus Drosophila; species Drosophila stalkeri. Next base: position 7,001,077 of record JAWNPR010000061.1, on the reverse strand, counting down.
TTTAGGCTTCTCAACCTTGCCCTTGGCTGCGGCTGGTGCGGCCTTCTTTTCAGCTGGCTTGGTAGCCTTAGTTTCACCCTTGTTGGCCTTTGCCTGCGGGTAAGCATTTAGAATTTATATTATGCGATTTACACAAGCTTAAGAGCTAATTTATTTTATTTCATCACAAGTGTTGCTGCAAAAATATTATTGTCTATGCATAAAACACATCTTTTGCTTTAATTTTATGTATTTTTTTACTATAAACTAATTATGATGGCGCAACGATTTTAAGATTTCTTATAAGCACTTACAGTTGGAGCCATCTTAACAGCAGAAAACCTCGTAGGAAAAGAACAATATATTTGAGATGTGCAAAACTTATCGATTTTCCTACCGATTGTTGTATGTTTCGATGTTTTCAAACACTTTTTTTATGATTTGGGTAACAATTCTACACAATAAATAGTTTAGTATTTTGCTAGTATTTGTATGGTAATTTAACATTACAAATCTACAGCTACACTGAACGCTAAATTTAGCATTTGAATAATTTTTGGCCTTCTTGATTACATTTAGATTGGTCATACTGAAGTGCGCAGCCAACATAAGTGAACCACAAACGAGAGCGATAGCCAGTTTTTTTGTTGTTAGTGTAAAGAGTAAAGTGAAAACTGCGTTTCTTATACAATTTTTTAACAAGTACAATCATGAAGTTCCAATATAAAGAGGAGCATGCATTTGAGAAGCGTCGCGCCGAAGGCGACAAGATTAGACGTAAATATCCAGACCGTGTGCCTGTAAGTACAAAATATTATTTTATTTCTATATATGCGTGTCTCCATTGTATACTATGTGTGTGTGCGAGCTGTTTGTATTTGTGTGATTGTTTTGCGTCGTTCTATTTGGTTGTGTGTTGTTGTTATTGCTGCACCTACACACGCATACTCTCAGCAGGGAAAATCAATAATGCGCATATTGGCCATAGAAGTAAATGTTATTATTTTTATGTCCATTTCCGTGCATTTTACGAATAACGATAGTTTCTCGTATATACTACATAAGAAAGAATTCACTTGCCACAGTCAACACTTGCCAAATCTCAAGTGAAAATCAAACAAATTCATGCGCACATATACACACAAAGGCTTTGTTCAGCCTGTATGTGTGTGTGTGTGTGTGTGTGTGTGTGTGTGTGTGTGTGTGTGTGTGTGTGTGTGTGTGTGTGTGCGGGAGAGCGAGCTGCTAGCTGACTCGCTTGCTCAGCTGTTGTGATGTTGTTGTTTTTCATTTGGCTGGTTTTTTCGGCTCCCCCTTCACTCTGCCCACACAAGAACAAACGCACACATACAAATAAACAGCGTCAGCCCCTGTGTCAAAGCACACGGCCAACGGGCCTATCGTGTTTTCATATATAAGTGTATTTTTGTTTTTGTTTGTTAACTTGCAAAAAGGCAGACCAGACAGTATTGAAACTGCGCATATGAAAAAAGCAATAACACAATAAATAAATAAAAATAAAAACAACAAGCGTTTCCACACAGAGGTTGTGTTCTAGAATTTGGCTAATTTTGTTTTCCGCTTGCATTGAGTCCATAATTAGTCATAGCGATTTGCTCTCTTTGTTTGTTTGCCTATTTCACCATATGCAGTTGTTTTTGCTGCGTAAACACATACTCAACACTCTGAAAGCTCTTTCTTACTCTCTCTTTATCCCTCCTCCTTGCGTTATCACCTAACTCGCTTCTTCACCCCCAGTGCAGGCACTTTCTGTTCCTTTCGCCCTCACACGCGTCGTTTAGCAGTTTTTGCTTATTTCTTTTCCTTTTTGTGTTATTTTTTGTTGTTTGTTTGTGTTTTTGTTTTCAATTTTATATTATTCAACAGTTTTTGGTGCTTTGCTTGCCTTAGTATTTTGGCAAGCAGCACAAACACAAATTGCTTAATAACATCTGACGACAAACCAAATGCAGGCAAGGCCAGCTGGTCGCTGTATAATTATGTATATACATACATACGATATTGTATATATATGTACATGTGATACATATATACGATATATGCTTAAATAGATATATTTGTATGTATATAGTTGGGCCACCTTCACCTTGAACACGGGCGGTGACATGACCCCAAAGAAGCTTCTTTAGCCAATTTTGCCAATTCTGCTAAGCTCAATTTAACAGCAATGTTAAAATACATACATACATATGTCAAATTGTTGCATTTTTGTGTCTTTGTGTTTGCCTTGTTACACAAAAAAATGCAATTACCGTTAGTAAATAATTGATGGTGACTGTGCACAGCAAATACACATGCACAGAGAGAGAGAGAGAGAGAGAGAGAGAGACAGAGAAACATGCATATATCACTCTATATATATTGATACGTGTTGCTTGATTTATCGGTATGTCGTCACGTATTCACGTATTGTCGAAGACGCAGTTTATTTTGTTTTCATAACTGTAACAAGAACTGTAACAATTTTATAGCTGTAGAAGAATTTCTTCCCATCTGTTATAATTAGAATCTCTATTAGACAGGGTATTCTCTAGCAATCAGTGAAACCAATATTGAATCATATTTTATTCTATATATATAGATTTCTAAATTCGCGCATTTGTTTTTCTTTTGCAGGTGATTGTTGAGAAGGCACCCAAGGCGCGTATTGGTGATTTGGACAAAAAGAAGTATCTGGTGCCATCCGATTTGACTGTAGGACAATTCTACTTCCTTATACGCAAGCGCATTCACCTGCGTCCCGAGGATGCACTCTTCTTCTTCGTCAATAATGTCATTCCCCCAACATCAGCAACAATGGGCTCATTGTACCAGGTGAATTTGACTAATCTTTGCCTCCAATCAGTATCTAATCTATCTCTCTTTCTCTCCGCATCTCTCTATACGCGTGCTGCAGGAGCATCATGAGGAGGATTATTTCCTGTACATTGCCTACTCCGATGAGAACGTCTATGGCATGGAGAAGTAGATAGGGACTGCATTCTACTTTGTAGTGACAGACGTTCTGAATCAACCTATACAGAAATTCTATATAAAACAATTATATATCTATATATATGTATATATATAATCATGCATATATATGTATATATAAAATATATTTGACGTTTAGCATTCGGTTGAAAAAAATGACAAAAATGAAAAAAAAATGATAGCTAAACAAATTGTGCGGGTCTAAGGCGGTAAAAAATGGAATGAAAGAAATACAAAACAGAAACTTAAAACAACAAACAAACAAACAAAAAAAAATAAACAAAAATAAATTAAAATGATCTTTAAAAAATCAAGCAAAAAAAAAATGAATTATAAGAGAAAAACAACAAATGTTATGTGAAAATTATTTTATATAAATATTTTCTATACGCGCTAGTATTTCAAATTTACCTATGCTTTAACAATTTATTATTCACCAGGCACCATTTCGTTGAGTTTTGCCTTTATATATCATGTACCCTGCAATTTGTATGTTTTTGTAAGGTACTTTAACTTCCCTTACCTATACCTCCTACCAATATCTTTTATATATTTTTTTTTGCTCTTTTTGCTTTCGTGAAATAATAATACAAAAAATTTTGTGCATATTTAGTGTGTATGGTTACGAATAGGACTCTCTTGGTTAAGCGTACAGTAATTAATCTACTATTAATTAAATAAATAAAAATATATAAAAAAATAAAAATAAAATAAAAAACAAAAAACTAAACAGATCTTGGCTAATTGTTTTCGAACACGTCATGGCCTTGGCAATTGCATCAGCTGTTGTTTTGTGTTTATCGGCCAGGCATTTGAGGGGGAAAGAACAATGACCATTAAGGTCACATATACTGCGTACTTGAATCTTGCTTTCTATCTGTTTGCTCAAAGGTTTTATTCGATTAATTTTATTTGATTTGAATCCCGTGATAACACTTAACGGCAGCCCTGTGTTGTGTGTGTGTGTGCAGCCCTGCTTTTTGAATTTACGTTAGCAGTCTGTTAGAGCTGAAATATTCTTTTTGCTAATAGCAGTGTGTTAACAGATGTTTTGGGCAATAACATAACCTTTTCGAGTACAACATTAACAGTATCTGTTGTTTAACCGGAGTTTAGACGTGTGTTTTTTATGCAGGCGTAGGTAGGCTTTGCACAATTATTCAAAATTAAGTTATTGTTGTAATGTGAAACAAATCCAGTACTCCACTTCAAATAAGTCACTGACCAAGTAACATTCGTTTCCGCATTCACGATTTGAAAATCTACCCACAGATCAGGTAAATATGTAAAACTTATTACGATGTTTTGCCAATTTACAAAGCGACGGCTTATTACAAAACAGGCGCCGCGGCGACCCCAATGAAGAAGTGCTTAATTCAATTTTTCCCCCGTGTTATTAGTGTTTGGAATGGTTGTTATTTCTGTTGTCAAGTGCAACGCATAAAGAATAGTGCTGTAGTACTGAGGCATGAAGTTGTATTAAATTATTGCTGTCGATGTCTTTGTTGTTATCATGGCAAATAATTGCAGCGCATGCAATTGATTTTAGTTTAGTGCTTTGTTTCTGTGACGCATTTATTCTTTGTCGTTTCCCTGACTCTTCGCTCCTGATGTTGTTGTTTTTGGTATTGGCATATTGGTTTCGACGTCTCTGCGCCATTCGCCACCCCAAAAAATATATAAAATGAACAACAGCGACTAACGGCACAAATGCAACCGTGGTGACTTTATGCACTCTTGCGAGCTAAGCAAACTTTTTGTTCACACGACGTTAAAGAATTCAATATATGTATGTATGTGTGTATGTGTGTGCGCGAGGTTGTAGGCAAACACTAACATCAAAACCCAGACGAACAGCTGATTAAGCAGCAATCGTAAACGACGACCCTTTGATTATATACACACAGAGATGAATACGTGTACGTGTACCTGTACGTGCGTGTCTGTGCTTGCGTGTGTGCGTGTCACATAATGAAGAGCGAAAATAAGTGTGTTAATGTCCACTCTTTGCTGCCGATCAGCATGCTTGCTGGTTCTTGATGTTGTTATTGTTGTGCTTTGAAGAACCCAAACACGTTCATGAGTATGCGTGTGGCTATGTGTATATGTGTGTGTTCCATTTTGCTGCGGGCTATGTGGATTCGTTTTATTGGTGCTCAAGTATCGTATGATAATCTACTGTTGTTGTGCTTTTCCCGCGCACACTAAAGCACTCACACACATGCGTATTTATAGTTTTTGCGTTGCCAACTAATATAAAAACTTGTACCAGATAAATCTAGCAACAGTCGGCAGCATCATAGGTGATCTTGCCGTTATATTGAAATAAAGGTCTATAGATTAGAGAAGCTTTATTAAACATTTAATGTAACGTGAAGATAGTAATAATTAAAATTGCAAACTGAGCTGGTTAAACGTGTAGACTTTGTCACGCACGTTTGTTACCACTGATCAGCACGATTAGCGGTGTGGCAACGACTGGATACTAACAACAACTATCAACAATCTGGCAACACTTAAAGTGCAACTGTCATAATTTTAAATCAAGCTTAATTTTCTTATTACTTGATTTATTGATTTTTTTTTTTTATATATATATATATATTTAGTAGCTGACTAAGGACACCAAAGTTGATCCAATGTCACAACACAGCAAAAAGGAGTCAGCTAGCCATGCGAGTAACACACGCCAGCGCAAACAGGAGGAGAACAACAAGAGTCATAAGAAACAGCAGACGCCCAATGGCAGTGCCAAGAGCAACATTAGCAGTAGCGCTAGCAATTCCAACAGCAACACCTCATTTACAATTAGCAGCAGTGGCAGCCATTCTGCTGCCAAAATGCAAACACACACAAAACCAAACAATGGGGGCAATAATAGCAACAAAACGCAGGTAAACAAAAAGGACAAGCAACAGAAGGAGAAAGAGCGTTTGGAGCGCGCTCAGCTTGTCCTCTGGCGTCGCCCATTGCAGACGTCCAAATATTGTGCACTCGAACTGATTGAACTGCTGCGCTCTTGGAGCAGCAGGTGAGTCACACAATTAAATTCCAATCAGAATCAATTTTCTATTGGAACGCTTTTTTATTCATTTCAGTTTGCTGCGACAACGTGGACTGCTGGCTGTTTTAATAGTATTAGGGCTTGTATTTAGCGTAATTTATAAAATCGATGGCCCACATCAGCAGATCATTGAGCTGGTGCATCGCAACACTTGGTTCTTTGTATACTGGCTCGGACTGGGCGTTCTCTCATCCGTGGGCCTGGGCACCGGCCTGCACACATTTCTGCTCTATCTGGGCCCCCACATAGCCAGCGTCACATTGGCTGGCTACGAATGTAACTCACTCGAATTCCCGCAGCCACCATATCCCGACGAGTAAGTTGAACCAACTATAGATTTATAACTAGGATGGACTTGTCATTGGAATTACAATTAAATGTATTCCTGTATATAAATATAAGTTAAAAGTACTATCAACTGCCTAAAGATTCGAACTGAGATACTCCTTGCTCACGTGTCCAAGGGACAAGGCTACATATACACATATACAATATATATATATATATATATATATATATATATATATATATATATATATATATATATATATATATATTATATTCATATCATATGTGGATCAGCAGCGCAGCGTGGACTACAGCAAGGCTTTTTTAATTATATCCATAAGAAGTTATTTTATGTTTTATGTTTTCCGCAGTTCAAGCAAGTTAAGAAAAGGTATTTTAAATGTAAAATTTTTAATTTTTTAAATTCAATTAACATTTGTATGCTCGCTGATTTTAATTTCTAATTGAATAATTTGCAGCATTATTTGTCCGGATGAGCCATATTTAAAGAAGATGCCAAATATTTGGAGCATCATGTCCAAGGTGCGTCTGGAGGCGTTCCTTTGGGGTGCCGGAACTGCATTGGGCGAGCTGCCGCCCTATTTTATGGCCAAGGCAGCACGTATGTCCGGCTATGATCCGGATGATGCCGAGGAGCTGGCCGAATTCGAGGCTCTAAATGCGAAACGGAATCAGAAGAACCTCAGTCTCATGGACAGGGGCAAACTGTTCATGGAGCGCGTCGTCGAGCGTGTTGGTTTCTTTGGTATATTGGCCTGTGCAAGCGTATGTCCATACATGATTTCAATCATTGTTTTCGATATTTCTCAACTCATGTACAATAATTCGCAGATTCCCAATCCGTTGTTCGATTTGGCTGGCATCACGTGCGGCCACTTTCTGGTGCCATTCTGGACGTTCTTTGGAGCCACGCTGATTGGCAAGGCGATCATCAAGATGCATATACAGAAGATATTTGTGATTATTGCTTTTAATGAGACGCTCATCGAACGCGCTGTCGATCTGATTGCCACGATGCCCATATTTGGGCGCAAGCTGCAACAGCCCTTCAAGGCGTTCCTCGAGAATCAGAAGCAGCGCCTGCATAGGCATCAGCGCAACCGCAATGGCGCAGGCGGTGGCAGCGTCGGCGGTAGCGCTGATTCCGGCAATCTCTTGTCCAAAGTGTTTGAGACCTTTGTCATTGGCATGGTCTGCTATTTCGTCGTCTCCATTGTCAACTCACTCGCTCAGAGCTATCACAAGCGGCTGCACAAGAAGCCACGCCACCTGCCGCCAGCTGTAGCTGCTACCACAGCCATCGCCAGCGGCAGCCAAAAGAAGCATACCAAGCAGAAGGCGTTGCGTGATTAGGCATCAACAGTGGCCTATCCACTTCCTAATAATATTTGAAGGCTCCTTTGCAACCTATGCTCTGCTTTGACCAACGGTCGAGTGAATATTCATATATAAATATTTTTTTTTCTATTAATTTTTTCTTAGTCAAATTCCAAGGAAACTTTCTGAACTCCATTTTGTGTAAAAACTTAAGAACTTTGCCTATGTAGTTGGAGCATTGAGAATTTGCCAAGTGGAATTCTGAAAGTGAAACCGTAAACCAAACTAAATTATATTTTGTACAAGAATATTTTGTATGAAGGCGTTAAAGAGACAGCAATATAAACGCCCTAGTTGATATCCTAGACTAGATTAGTAAAAAAAAAAAACAAAAAAGAAAAGAAAAGCAAAAGAAAAACAAATGAAAAAGTAAAGAAAAGCTATAGAAAATCCTTCAGATTCAAGAGTAATTAAAAAGAAGTAAAAGAGGCAGAGAGTGTGTGAGAGAGAGAGAGAGAGAGATGTGAAGCAAAGAATAGCTAAGCAAAGTAAACCCAATCTAGTAAGTAACTAAACACTAAACACAACGCAACAAATTTAAGTGCATGTATTTCAATAGTATACAATATTTCTGCCCATTTGTATGCCCTTGTTTATATTTTATTTCGCTATTCGTGCGTTGCAATAACAAAATGCTAATTGTTGTGTAGAAATTTAGCTTCAAGATAAACATAAAGAAAGACATTTCGAAACAAAACTGAGAAAAAGAAAAAAAAAAAACAAAAAACACAAATACCTAAATGCTGAATAAAAAAGAAAACAATAACAAAACATAAAAATTAAAACAACAAAATAAAATAAAATAAAACCAAACAAAATAACGAATATGAAATGTAAACATTTAATATTTCTGTTGGGCTAGGGGATTTGTTTGCCTATGCCTAATGATGAATGACCCAAACGAGGACAACAAATATGCGTTTGGGTAGAGTTTACGATTTGCGAGCCTGTTGGGGGTTGTTTTACAGTTATAATTCAATCACTGTAGACTAAGTTTGGTTTGTCATATTAAAGAGGAGACTCGTTTCATGAAATGACTCATCTCGCGACTCATAATAGTATGACTGCTGATTATATGAGTCGATTCGTGATATGACACGACTGATGCTATGATACGACTCATAATATGATTCGATTTAAAATATGACTAAACTGATGCTATGATATGTCTCGATTAACGAAATGACTAGACTGATTTTATGATTTGAATCATATGATTCGTTCTATGATATAACTCGATTCATGTTATAGGTCGACTTTATATTCATATTCAATTTAAAATATGATTTGACTCATAATATGTCTCAATTCATCCTATGATACGACTCATGATATGGCTCGAATGATATGTCTCGATTAATGATATGACTAGATTGATGTTATGACTTGAATCATTAAATGATTCATTCCATGATATGCCCGACTGAAAATATAATATGTCTCCATTCATTATATGACACGGCATCATTAAATGATTCATCCCATAATATGACTCGACTGAACACTCGATTTGATATGTCTCAATTCATTATATGACTCTTCTCTAGACATGACTAGCATCACATATGGTTTGACCCATGATATGATACGGCTCATGAATTGGATCATGAAATAAAAACAAATAGGATATGTATCTGCTATTGTCCCAAAAATGTAATAGCTTAAGGCAATAAATCTCATTTCGAGCTTAAATCCACTTGCCAGTGTCCTTTTCACTAATCAAAAGCTTTAATCAGAGCGTATGCAACTTGTTGCCCTTTGACTCATTAAAGCAAATAGCTGAGAGTACAGCGCTGTAACAGTGCAGAGCGCTCTGAAGGACAATTGCTACTGGCTTACAGTTAGACGCTGGCGTCCACTTGTCGTTGCGCTTATGCTGAGGATTGCGAGGCGAATGTGAAACGCGTTTCGCATGCCCAATTCAAAGGACAACAACAACAACAGCGAGGACTAACAAGCCAGACAGCACAATGAAGTGCAGTGTCAACAATGAGCCGGTGGCTAAAGGACATGGGACAGGACGTGCTAAATGTCAGTGTCCAAAAAATTGGCACGTACATAAAATATTTTCATTTAACTGTCAGCATTTATTTAAAATGTACAGAAACTCATCTGTCTCTGTTTATAATACAACGCCGCATATACCCCAACTATCTGCGTCAGACAGATTGCAAATGCCACAGGCTGGCTGATAGTTTTCTGCGAAGGTGGGTGCCGGGTGGCTCATATAGACCTCGCTCATGAATTTCAGTTGAATGCACAGAAGGCGCGCACTGGCCACACCCAAAGAGAGGCGCACTGCCGCTGCTGCTGCTACAGCTTTGACAGCGGCCGTAGGCGCTACGTGTTTAGCAAGGCAAGCGTTGACGACAGCAACAACATGCCATAAACGAGCCATGTCGCCAAACTAACCAAAGCTTTATACCTAATGCCCCGCTCAGCCGCAAAACTTACTACGAAAAAAATAGAATGCTAAAAAGTTGGCATTTTTGTCGGCGCACAAAAGTATGCAATGAAATTATGTGGTATGCTCAGAGACCAACCGCAATCAACCATGCTGTCTATGTGTGCATGTGTAAAAGAGAGAAAGGGCAGGCTGCGAGTGTGAATGTAAGTGTGAGAGTGGTTGTGGCTCAAGTGTTGTTCCCTAAGCGAGCTTTGCTTTCAGTCAGCGCGTGCAAGTATGCGAAGCTGGGGACTGAAACTGAAGCAGTTTGATGCCTGCTTCCCAAACAACCCCATCTAACCCATGCAAGCCACCAAAGAAACAATTCCTTTTTTTTTTTCTTTGCATGTGGCATGGCGGGTGTTGCTATTGGGGCTGACACTGAGCAAGGACTGGTGTCTGTCGTGCCGCTAAAGCTAGTATCGTGTGCATGCGATATGTTATCGATCGCTTAAGCGCTCGGCACACGACAGATGGCATATAAAGCGCACTTAAATCTACCTAAAAGAAATTACTCTTTTTAAGTTAAGAATATACTTAATTGACTTGATTTATAATCAAGTAAAAGTAAAAGTAGCAAAATTTGCATAATCAAATTATGTTAATACATAGTTTTGCTTATGTTATGTTACTTTTGTTATAATTAAGTATTTATTATCCATTTTTTGTCCCTTTTGAATTGTTTTGTTTGTAATCGATGATTGTCACGCTGGTCGATAGTTTTCGCAGCGCTCGTCACATCCCTATCGGCCGTTGCGGCTTGTGAATGGGCCAGCTAGGCGACTGTGTAGCTGTGGCTGCTGCAGCAGAAATTACACTGACATAGACGCGCACCAGCTGCGTGCGAATTAAGACGTGTTTCAAGCAAGATTTTTACAGTTTTTTTTTTTTTTGGATTTGTTTATCTGGTTTGTTGTGTGCATCCGGTAAACAACAATTGAAATAAACAAGCCGCCAAAACAAGTGTGCAAGCCTTCAGGCTGGTTCTTTTTTGTTTTTTGTTGTTTTTTTTTTTGGTTTGTAATCAAATATTTTTCATGCATACGTGTGACAAGCATAATGTTGCATTATCTATATAATATGTGAAATGGATTTCGCGAATCGCAATAATACGGCCAATAAGTTTGTCTGCCCCAGCGACAGGCAGCTGGCCCTGCGTGCCAAGTAAGTAAATTTGCGCTCATAAGTAGACAATCCAAAATGTCAAATGCAACAATTGGGCGCCTGTTATTTATATATGTGTATATTGTTGTATGTATGTGTGTTTGTGGAAGTTAAACAATAGCTAAAATAAAGCGCATGTGATATGCGTGCCTGTGTGTGAGTGTGTTATGTGCGCGTCATAAACAAAAGCTGGCTATATTGTTGTTGCTTGGTGCTGCTGCCTGATAAGGCAACAAGCGGCGCGCAACAGTTAGTGCTAGGCATTACAACAACAACAACAACAACAGCAGCAGCAGCAACGATTACAAACGCCAACTGTCGCGTATGTGTCGACAAAAGCTTTAGTTATAATTTAATTAACTTTGACTGCGTCAGTTCTCGCTCGCTGTCTATGTATGTGCGTATGTGTGTGTGTGTGTGTGTGTGTGTGTGTGTGTGTGATTAGCTTACTGTATTTTAATCAAACGCACATATACACAGAAATATGCATGTGGTTATGCATGTGTGTGCATGTGCTTGCGGCTTGGCCATGGAATCGCCAACGCGTGCTGTCAAGGACCACAGCCAAGAGGCCACATGGCGTCCAGCGTCCTTCGTCCTTCGTCTAATCATAATTGCTAGCTGCGCCCGCTCGCTGAGCATTGCGGTCGAGCTGGCTGACAGATTAATTATATTTTAATAATGCTCTTTTTTTTTATAAGTATATAAATATGTGTATATGTATATATATATTTTTTTTTATATATTTTTGATCACAGTCGGAACACACAATTATTTATTGCAATTGTCGGCGACGGTCTGACTCAATTGCTGGCGGGGGTGCTGAAAATCCACATTAACACTCCCACATACACATAGGCGCAAACACACACACACACACACACATATGCATGCACAGCAACCAGCACATGGCGGCTAGCAGCATATGTTTGTGTCAAAGCGAAAACGTGTAGCATACTGCGAGGCGCAATCCCAGCTGACTGAATATGCGAATTGGGGCTTTACGCAGAATTAACTACAAGTACACAACAACATCAGCACACACACACACACATATATATATATATATATATATATATATATATATACATATTTAAGCACATTTTATGCATAACGCCCAACCGCAAAAGACACGCACAGCATGCGCACCGGATGGCAGCTGTGTGGCTGGCAGACGACAGCAGGCAGCAGGCAGCAGCAGGCTTCAAGTGCTCAATTTACACTTCCGTTCGAGTTTTACTGTACATAAAAAAAAAAATAAAAAAAAAGAGACAGAGAGAGAGAGAGAGTGAAAAAAAGCGCAGAAGGAAATCAAGCATAGCAGCTATGCCACTGCGCTCGGTCTGTGCGTGACGCATAGAAATCAAATGGGGCGTGGCATGCGAGCTGCACTGACAGGCGTGTACTTGAAATTCAAATTACAGCTCAAGGCAGCCAGCTGCAGCCACCGTTACAGCAACAGCAACAGCAATAGCAATAGCCACAGCTAACGGCTGTCAAAGTCGAACTGTTGCGGCGCAAATGCTGCCAAATGAATTTTACATACCTTGAACCCAATGCCAAGTGGAAATTCACTCATGTTGCCTACCTCAATATGCATGCAATCTGATTGATAATGTCTGCTCTTCAGAGGAGTGCGGATATTGCCAAATCAGGCAGAAACTAAATGGAGTCTGATTCACTGCCTCTTCAAAAGAGAAGAAGTACGGATATTTCCTAGTCAGACCTATGCTGGCGTAGACGAAACGCATCCTGAATGGAAATGAAAGTTTTGTACTGGTAATACCTGAGGAAATACTCGTAACTTCCTAGTGAGGCACTTCTGTAAAAATCGTAGTCTGATTAGAAATCTTCTCAGGTGTACGGATATTTCCTAGTCAAAATATTTTCAAAATACTACGAGCTCATGTCGACTCGGTATAAGATAAAAGATACATTTACAAGTATTTCCTAGTAGTCACATTTAATTTCTAAATGTCACCTGTTCGGTAAATGACGGGTATTCTCTAGTCAGCCTCTTCTAATACAGGAAAATCACAATCTTATTCCGAATGCCTGCTGTTTATAAGAGTATATGAAGATATTTCCCAGTCAGACATAGAATAAATGAAGTTTGGATTGGCAATATCAGCACTTCGTAGAAGTACGGGTATTTGCTAATCAGACATTTCCAACTCCCTTGATTTCTATAAGTTTATAGATATTTTCTAGTCAGTCATAGAAGTACTAGTATTTGCTAGTCAGATATTTCCAACTACTGTCAGCACTCTTCAGATGAGTTCGGGTATTTCCTAGTCATGCTTAGAAGAAATTCAATCGGTCAATCCTAGTCAGGCACTCCCGCTAGAGACACCTACAAATTGCAAACTTTACAAGTTATTCAATGATCTTCTAATGGACTAATTTACAGGTCGTACTCGCTACAATTGCCTTGACACCTGATCGCCTGAGTGCCATGAAATTGGCGTGATATTGCTGCAATATTGAGGCATGCCACATTCCGTTAGTGTTACTAATGCTTTTGCTATAGACTGTACACAGTTGTTAAGTGACTTTAGCAATTGTTTGTGTTTTTAGTGTACCAAATGGGGCCAACAAATTAGAAAACGCACGCGAAGCTAAATTAACTCATTTTGCCTGTTGCTGCTGCCGCTGTCGCTGTCGCTGCATGCAAATATCGTTACTAGATCCTGGTACGGCAACAGCAGCTGTTGAAACTGAAGCCGAAAGCCCTCAAGGCAACAGGCGAGGTTAGGGCACACGAGGATACACGCATACATACATACAAATGAGTTTGCTGGCTTGTACAGTGAACATGCAGTAGAGTGAACATGCTAAAGGCAGCTTGCATTAGCGATCCGAAGGCAATAAATTCTTTTGAAATTTATCTCTCACTTTATACGCTAAGTAAAATTGAATTTCAAATCAAATTCAACTTTGCCTGGCAAATGGTTCTCCCTATCGAGTGCATGCTGTACATTCAAGTGGCCCGTGCAAGTCAACAAACCCGCGGCAAGGCAATACGGCGGGCACAAACTAAGCAACACGAAAGCGAACAGCAAAGAGTAACAAAAAAAAAAAAAACAATAATAAAAAAAAAACACATTTTAACGAACACGCCGAGGCTCTTTCACGCTAAAGTGTTGTACGCCGTACAAATGTGTGTGTGTGTTTATTTGCGAATGTGTCTGTAGAGTGTGCTTTTATACCCTGAACCCATTGAAAATGCGATTTTTGGGTATAATGATTTCGTGCAAATATAAGTAACAGGTGGAAGGGAGCGTGGCAGAGGCCATATGCTCTATAAATACAGTGCATGACATATATATATATACATATATATTTTTATTTATTTATTTTTTTTTTTTTTGCATTCCATTTTTAGGGCTCACTTTATTTGTAATATAATTTTGTGTTATTTTTCTTTATTTTGTTTATGTCTACTTTCCTAGCTTTAATAAATATAATATTTTTATATGTTAAATATAATACTTTAATAAGAACCTCAATGAAAATGTAATATGTATTTCAATTTATAACTTTTCATACAAGTTTTTTATTTTAATAATAATTCATTTGCTATTATGTTTGAGTAAACACAAATATTAATGGGAGCCACTGTATGTACTATATACAGCAATATTTGTGAAAGGCTTAAAAGCAATGCCAGTTGTACGATAATTTTGATTTACATAAAATATGTTATGCAATATTTATTTTTATTAAATATTAAATATATATAATTCTATTTTTTAATTAAATAATTTCTTAAGTAATGATGAAGAAAAAGTTGAGCAAAATAAATTTTTAAGTTTCAATATAATTTGTATTAATGAAGAAAATTAAAAAAAAAAAAATTTGCTCTTAAAAAAATTTGTAAAAACTAAATTTTCATTACGCCTGATTGCTGCCACAGTAAAAAAAAATATATATATATATTTTTTCGTAAAAGCAATTGTTTTATATAACAAAATTTATTTTATTCAATGCGAAATTTTTCATTGAAGAGATATTACTTCTTAAGCATTGTGAAAATGTCAACTCTATCTGCTTAGCAAAATGGGGGAGTTTATTCGTTATAGCCATGTCCGTTCGTAGGAAATTGGTAGCCAATCTCAAGCTTAGATTGAATATTCTGGATATATAAATATTTTTGTATACAGCATATGCTGCACAAGCTAATCATACTTGCGATAACCGTATTATCGATAACCCATGATCGATACTATAAATTAGCTTTTTGAACGTATGAATACATTTTAACAAATTTGTAGTATAAATATAAAAATATATATATTATAAATAGTGATAAATATTATAATGGTAGTAAATACTCCTTCAGCTTGAAAATCTATCTTAGGCTCCAAGGTATTTCCCAGTCAGACACTACCGTCTAGAGCATTCTTTCTTGTTTTCGAAATCATTTATGAACAAAGTAATATATATATATATATATATATCTACCGATGCGTGGAGTGTGATGCCTCCGGGACGGCCGCAAACAATGGCTCGCATAGCGCTTTACGTTAATCCCGTTGTTTACTACACTGGATTCTGCGGACTTGCAGCATTAGGGAAGACACTTGTTGAACTCCAAGCCTTTTAGCTGCTCAAGGATTTGTTTTAATAGAAACAGCTGGACGTAGAACAAGACGTTGCTAGACATTGCATAAAACTGATATACTCGTTAGATTTTCTTAGCGAGTATAATTAAATTCGCCGTAATAGGGCCTGAGCTCTTTTAACGTAATTGCCGTGGCTCAATGCCAAGACTTCTTGGCGAATTTCACGGTTTACTGATTGGCTGTCTCCCTCTCCGGACGTGACACTTGAAACAACGTTTATCCTGCTCAATTGTGCGTATACGATTCTATTCGAATGCTGGATACTTCAATTAATGTCTCGCCTTTTTAACTGTGCCATGTAGCGCTCTTTGATAGTCTAAAGGTGTTCCACTTTTGCGGCCAGCTCAGCCAGTTCATGGATTTCAATTCGAGCCAAATGCTTGACTCAGCTCAGCTCAGCTCAGCTCTCTTTCTCTTGCTCGCTCTCTGACTAAGGTTTCCCATTGAGGTGTAATAGGAGTTCACTCTGTGCTCTACTTCTGCTCTTTGTTTAAAATACGAGCTCCATTGCATTTCACCGTGGGTGCAGCGAGTCTCCCCATCGATTGTAATTGTGTCCGCTTTGGTATGCTTCAGAGCCATCGTCGTTTATCGTCTCCTATTGTTTACCAGCATCCGTCTCTCAAGTCTTGGCTACTTTCAGCAAGTTTTTGCATTCCATTGAAGCAGCGTGCTTCAACTGTTGGGGCAACCATTCGGAAACTTGGCCAGTGAATCGCCTTTCAATGTAACGTACATTGTTCTCAGCTGGTTTTGTTTTATTTTTACCTTGAAGCTGCGCTAACTTACAAACGTCCTTTTGGCCACTCAAGAGCTGGTAGCCTCTTGGCTAGCCTTTGTCAGTTCTAAGCTCATCAAGGCCTTTGTATGCCGTTGATCTGCTCACAATGAAGTTAAGCTCTCCAAAGCAGCTTCAATTAGTGCAGCATGTCTGTAACAGCTGTCGCTTCAGTGGAAACTTACTTTCCATCCTGGCTACTTGCTGCAGCTACTACGACTCAACAGGAAGTCACCAGGTGTTCAAAGACTTCCGTCAGGATTTTAAACGTCGGAATTCACACTGCCATAAATTTGTTACTCAAGGAATTATTACGTCGGATGAATCTATGTACTGTCGGATGAATCAACGTCCTTGAGAGACTTTTTAAATTTATTATTAAAACGGGTTTCTTCGATTACCTTTTGGTGACAACTTAATCTAGTTTGATATTTAAGGGAATAAATGATCTCAGGTGTTCAGGCATGAACAACAACAACAATTAGCATGAGTGGACTTAAAGATTGTATAGGAATATTAAATAGACGAACGCTGATTCGTACAATCTCTAAGGCTAATGCTGAGCCCTATGTGAGGGTTGGAACTGTACTATAAGAACCGGAACTCAGAAGCATCAAAGTCAGTAACGAACTGAACAGCATCACAGTCAAGTATATAGATATCAACAGATATAGCAATATCTATTATAATACTTACATAAATTTCATTAGAGATTATTGAATAAATCTTTAAGGTAGCTTGATTGGCTGACATCTGTTGAGTCTTCCTCTTGCTTGACTTGCTAGTTAGACGTCTGGCTAGTCTGTTAGACTGACCTCCAGAGAATAATGACACTAGCTGCATCGTGTTGTATAACATTGCTCACCCTTAGGAACCACCAGATTCCTTTCGATGTCTGTATTTCCCATGCAGCATTAAGCATTCGCCCTAAGCTCTGCAATTGTGCAATCTAATTTTTTTTTTTTTTTTAATTCCCTTGTTTCCCTTAAATTTCACTCGCGTATTTCCAGAAGGAACTCTGTAATGGATTGGATATGTCACGTACTCTAGATTAAGATTTCGCTTTGCTGCAGTGCACAACTGAAAGTATGCAATATGTTCTGCACACTGACCTTAGCTCGGACTGCTTTGGTGCTGCTCTCCCTACAACAGATTTCGATTCAGTTCAGTGCAGCTCTCAGCTGCATCTAAACATTTCAATAATTATGCAGCAAATTTGCGCAACATTCCAATGAAGATGCTACCAAACCTCTCCCCGGGGGCTATAGCTATGGCTATGTTGCTGTTCCTCTGTGCTGTTCGCTCTGATTCAGCTGACCACAGATCGCCCACTGGCCGGCACGTGCTCACATTACCTTCCATATTATATATATATATACATTTAAAAAGTAAGGTCTTGAGGTCATAGTCCTGAGGGTATAGTCTTTTGTGTGTGGCCAACCAAACATTGAGGTTTGACTGCTCAAGCTGACTTTATTCGCATACAAATAATTCCTATGAAAAGTTAATATGATTAAAGTCTTTTACGTTTTGTATGCCTTATGGAATCCGTAAGTCTTCAGATAAATATAATGCAGAATAAATATAAATATATAAATATTTATATTTCTGGATTTCCCACAGATTTTCTGTGCACTTCATTCGTTTTAATTTAAATATTTAATATAATATGGATTCCATATGGAATGAATTCTATATCTTGATCTTTAAGAACTACAGACTATAAGAATTTTCTATCGAATGAATGATGTACAGAAGAAAATTCTTATTCATAAGGCTTATACATATATCTATTCTAGATATTCCAGATGGTATACCAATATTCTGCAAATTTAAATATTATCAAATATGAATTCCATTAGGCTTATACATATAGTATATATTACAAATATTCTTGATATTGCAAAGGACTTAAGAATTTATAAGAATTTCTTTAGCGATAAGACTTATACATATATATAATATATACATATATAACTTTTGTATGGAATAAATTAAGTATAGAAGAAATAATTTTATAGTCTGCAAAAGAGCAAGAATATATATAGTTGTTCCTCCTCGTCATTCATTCCATTTTCATTAGCTCAAAGTAAAATATTTAGTTAGGGCAAAATGAAATTTAGTATGAATGTGTGCATGGTCTATGCTTACAGGGTATCTGCTAGTCTATAATACAGTAAAGCGATAAAAAGACGATATGTCACAAAAAAAGAAAAATGAAAAAAAAAGAAAGAAAATAAAAAGTAATCGAAATTGCAAAGTTTTGTTAGGATTTCTGAGAATATGAGCCATATATATATATATTATGTTTATATATATGATATATATATTCTATACCGGATATATGTATGTCAATATGGCTGTGTGTATGCCGTAAGTATATGCATATTAACTGGCGCTTAGCAAAAGGCACAACTTCTACATTAAGTGCCACCCCAATTTGCATAAACAAGTACTCACGCGCGCGCCTTTCTGTATGTGTGTATATGTGTGTGAGTGTATGTGTGTGTGTGTGTGTGTGTGTGTGTGTGTGTGTGAGAGTGTCAGAGTGTGTATGTGCTACGTTTTTAATACCGTGTATAAGTGATTCCAAAGTGGCCATAAAACGCGCAAGCCCGGACCCCAAAACACAAACACGACTGCGAAACCCAGAGACGACGACGACGACGACGACGACGGAGATGGCCCTGAGCCGTGAGCCGTGAGCTGTGTGCTGTGAGCCCAGGCGCTGCCACGTTGACTTTCCCTCTTAATTAAATTTGAACTTGACATTTTGGCCCTGGAACTGAGCTGAAGCTGAGCTGCTGCTCAAGCTACAACAACAGCACCCAGAGCAACAGAGGCCGTTAGTTATCTACGGGCTAGGCACAGCTGCTTCGGCTATACACTATCTGAAAGGGGATTTAATGGGGATATTCGTAATGTGGTAGCTCTCTCTATTGCAACTACATAATGATCGAACTGAATGATCGAAGCTCAAACTCTCTGAATAATTACGAAATTATCTATAGAGATTTTGATATTTTTGTAAGAACATGAATTTTATTCTAAATATTTATTATTTAGAAGATTTTAAATGTAAATATTTTTGTTTATTGTATAAGTTCTTCCTCACTCTGGTTTTCTTATGGAATTTATAAATTTCTTCTATATATCTAATTATTCTTCTCTTCCTATCTATCTATATCTCTCTATCTCTCTCTCTCTCTTATATATATTTACTCTCTCGTATATTTTTGCGCTCTCTCTCTCTCTCTTTCTGTCTCTGCCTATAATTTATCTTTTCTCTCTCTTTCTTTCTCTGTCTTATATATATAAAACTCTTATTTTTCTCTTTCTCTTTCTCTCTCTCTCTCTCTCCTCTCTCTCTCTCTCTCTCTCTCTCTTTCTATCTCTAATTACTCACACTCTCTCTATATTTTATCTATATCGCTCTATCTCTTTTTCTCTTATTATATAACTCTTCTTTCCAATCCTATCTTTTCCCCATATCTTCCCCATACCTTCTGTCCCACTTACTCTCCCTCTCCACCATCCGCCTTAAGCTCTGTCTATCTCTTTACATGTATCTATCTATCTCTCTCTCTCTCTTTCTCTCTCTATCTCTATCTCTTTCTCTATTTCTACCACTCTAGCTTCCTCTCTAGCTTTCGTACTTTTTAGGATACTTGAAATGCCTTCAGTTAGGGTATTAACAATCTAACTACTCCATTAGGCAGCTCATCATAATGTTGCTCATTAGACGCACGTCGACTCAAACGCTTTCACACGCACACACACATCACACACATCACACACATCACACACAAACACACACGTCCAACACACACTCAAATAATCATGTATGTACTAAATTCAGGGTTTTTGTTTCGTTTGCACAGATTGAAAGCCGGCTGGAGCAGTTCAAAGACCAATGAACCCCTACGACCGGAGGAGCAGGAGGCAATTATTTCCGTGATACGTCGCAATGAGGAGATCGAGATTGCGGAACGCCAACGCGTCGGCCGGCTCGTGGAGCGTGTGGAGAAGATCAAGCTGCACGCCGTGGAACGCGGCCCCAACTGCTGTCGGCTGTGCGGCGATGCCTTTGGGCTGCTGCGACCGCAGCGCATCCTGTGCGAGGATTGCCGCAAGGCCGTCTGCACCAAGTGCAGCGTGGACATCAACATAAGGTATCACAACAGCGAGCGAACGCGCGAGATTTGGCTGTGCCGCATCTGCTCGGAGACGCGCGAAATGTGGAAGAAGTCGGGCGCCTGGTTCTTCAAGGGCTTGCCCAACTATGATATGCCCGTGCGCAGTGCCAGCGCCGCCAATACGCCTATGACGACGCCCGTGGCCGGGGGCGTGATGGGCGGCGGAACGGCAGCGTATGGCAAAGGCGGCTCTGCAAAGGGCTCGCGGGGCGTGCAGAGCTGCCATGGGACGCCGGCACGTGGCCCCCGCATCAAGAAGCTAACGATTCGGGTCAACGACAGCAGCAGCAGCAGTGCCAGCAACAGCAGTGCCAGCGGCCAGTCGGAGCCGGAAGAAGATCAACTGGATGCGGCCAAGTCGAGTACGGCTGATGCCGGTACAGGCACCGGAACCGGAACCGGCACCGCTGCCAGCGCTGTCTCCAGTGATCGCCAGCGACTGCAACGCGACGAAAGCTTTCGGTTGCGCGCCTACGGCTCGATACGCAGCTTCATCGATGGCGGCGAACGCAAGTTGTCCAATTCGTTCTTCTTTGGCCGCCAGACGAATCCCAATGCGAGCGGTCGACAAACGGATGGCCAAGACTATGATAACATCTCAAATGCATCCACCGTGGCGCAGCTGCGACGCGAGGGCAGCTTCATGCGACGCAGCTCCGTGAGCTCCTCGTGGTCGTTCAGCGACAGCTCCGGCTCTGGCAATTCGGCCACGCAGACAACACAAAACCCGCAACAACAGAAGCAACAACAACAACAACAGCAAATACAGCAGCAGCAACAACATTGTCGGGATCCTTTGCTCGGCTGGCTGGAGCTGGCGATCAGCTATCGGGAGAGCTTCCACAGCTTGGACTGCACAATGGTGCGAGCCAGAGATCTGCCCGCCATGGATGCCAGCGGCCTAGCCGATCCATACTGCAAGCTGAACATCATAACGCCCGAGGGACATACGAAATATACGCGCTGGCAGCGCACCAAGACGGTGCATAAGACCCGCAATCCCGACTTCAACGAGACGCTCCAATTCGTTGGCGTCGAGCCCGAAGAGCTGGGCAACTCGCTGCTCTATGTGGCGCTCTTCGATGATGACAAGTACGGACACGACTTTCTGGGCGCTGCCAAAGTTTGCCTATCGACGGTGAGTGTTAAAATGAGATTTATTCAGAGATGAGGAAAACTGAAAGGGAAAACGTCTTTTGTATATGTATTGGTGTTTAGATAAGGGTTGCCCTCTTTGGTCTACGTGGTTGTAAGTGTGAAGAGCGTTTGCTTAGACTCTGATTCATCTCCTCAGACTTACTGAACTCCATTGTGCGAGCGCCAACCGTATCGCTCCCTAAGCAATGTTCGGGAAAAAATGCAGCATACGAATAGTTCAATGCAAGTAACTCAACCGATAACCTAAACGAGAGATAGAACGAGAAACAGAGCGAGAGAGAGAGAGAGAGATAGAACGAGAGGCAGAGCGAGAGAGAGAGAGAGAGGGAGAGAGAGTGGATATGATTTCTTTCGCTTAGTCTCTTGAAGAGTATGAACATTCGGTTAACAGTTATTTGAGAGCAGATAACAGTGATTTCACAGCACCAAAAAGAGTCTAAAAATATATTAAACAATTAGGTTTTTTTTTTTTGATATGCTATACCCCAGAAGTCAATACATCAAAAGAGAAACACAATCGTAACTCTCTCTCTCTCTGAAAAGATTTTGGTCCAATTCAAGCTGTGTACAGTATAGAAGCTCTTTAAAGGATTCCATTTGGTGTTAACAGTTAGCGCATTTGGAGAGCGAGCAAGGGATAGAGACAGCATATGGGGAGCGATTATAGGGAGAACTCTATTCCCGCTCTCGTAGGCCCAACTTTGTCTACTGCACTCTACAGTGATAATCACATAAAATCGATTCACTCATATCATTAAATCAAATGATTCAACAAAGGGAGAAAATTTGGTAAGAGAATATGCTAGACCTAGGTAGGCTAGGTATTTCGCCGAAGAGCCTATGATGCTTTTGTGATGCATAGATTTAAGCTAATGCACATCGAAAGCTATATTTATTTGAATATCATTTCCAATAATAACATGAACAATTTTGCAGGTGCATAGCACATCGCAGTATCGTATCTCCGTGCCGTTGGGAGCGGAGGATCAATACAGTGCCGAGGCGGAGATGTCGCAGAGTTGGCCAAATGGCAAGATGCTCATCTCGCTGTGCTACAATACGAAACGACGTGCGCTGGTGGTGAATGTGAAGCAGTGCATCAATTTGCTGGCCATGGACAACAACGGCAGTTCGGATCCCTTTGTCAAGCTGTAGGTGTATGCTCACATTTAGCTGATTTACTTGTGATTAAATGATTTGATTTCTTAACTAGGCAACTGAAACCGGATGCGCATAAGAATAAGAAGCACAAGACGAGCGTTAAGTGGCGCACACTGAATCCCGTTTTCAATGAGGAATTCTATTTCGAGGCGAGTCCGCATGATCTGAACAAAGAGATGCTCATCCTGACCGTCTGGGACAAGGATCTGGGCAAGAGCAACGACTTTCTGGGCAGCCTTCAATTGGGTGCTCAAAGCAAAGGTGATCGACTGCAGCAATGGCTCGACTGCATACGGCTTCCAGATCATTTTCACGAGAAGTGGCATTGTCTGGCCAGCGAAAATCCCACACATTAGCCAACAACAACAACAACAACAACAACAACAACAACAACTGAAGCCCGCCCAGCTGTTTTTAAGCTTAGTTTCACAAATACAAATACACATACATATATATATTTTTGATATGCCTACATGCATGTGTGTGCGTGTGTGTGTGTGAGAGTGTATGTGTGTGTGTGTGTGTGTGCATCCGTGTGCTTTGCTCTGCTTGCATTTCCATTCAGCTCAACTTAATCTCAATTTGCTAAGCGATTCAAATCTAAATTTCGCTTGCTTCTTCTGCTGCACACACACACACGCACACACACACACACACACACACACATACACACGCACACACACACACACACACAAATATTTAGCTCTATTTAAGTGTCCTTAAAAAGGGTTTTATCAGCGTTTGTTCAAGATTCTCTTCAATTTTCCTTTCGCTTAGTTTCTTTTCAACTTTCTGCACAAAACTTTTGTACAATTTTTTATCGCTAATCTGTAGAAAACAACAACAAAAAGAACTTAGCTAACAAATTTACTTATCAAAGGAAAAACAAAAATTACAAAAAAAAAAAATATTTTTGATTCGTATATATTTATTATAAATTATTCAATAACTTTTTTCGTAAAACACACTAAATATATATATATATATATATATAATAATAATAAAACATAATCTTAACACGCACACACACACACACACACACAGACACTAATAAAAAAAACTAAATATGTGTATATATACATATAGATATATGTATAACTATGTACAAATAAATCAAAAATCAAAATTATTTATATGAAAAACAAAATTTTTTTTTTAATTTTTGGGGGCAATCAATGCTTGGCTAATAAAACGTTAAGCATACACACAGACACTAATAAAAAAAACTAAATATGTGTATATATACATATAGATATATGTATAACTATGTACAAATAAATCAAAAATCAAAATTATTTATATGAAAAACAAAATTTTTTTTTTTAATTTTTGGGGGCAATCAATGCTTGGCTAATAAAACGTTAAGCATACTACCTACATACATTAGCATATACATATATAATATATATTTGTAAAACAAACAAAATGATCAAATATATTTTCAAAAATCATATTTTCTTTATTTATTTTTGGGAATGAAGGCTCAACTTGGCGGCTCACTAAGTCCAATATACTTTCGATATATCTATATAAATATATATATATAGAGATATTGATATAGAAATATATATATATATATATATATATATATATATATATATTTTTTTTTTTTTTTTTTTTGTATATATATACATATATGTATATTTAACATTCTAATAGAACAAAAAATTACAATT
This sequence comes from Drosophila stalkeri, assembly GCA_035047405.1. Lineage (NCBI taxonomy): Eukaryota > Metazoa > Arthropoda > Insecta > Diptera > Drosophilidae > Drosophila > Drosophila stalkeri. The sequence goes on along the minus strand of JAWNPR010000061.1, from coordinate 6,976,150 downwards.
ATTGAAATATTTATAAACAATTTCTTCAAATTCAAAGCATAAATTTTGCATAGAACAAAGTTTTGGCAAAGATCGTATACAATTATATTCTATATACATATATGTATATAACAATAGAATAATTACAATATATAAATCAAGCATTTAAAATCATATAAATTTAGCTGGGGGAATGAATGCGCTTAGACCGCGCAGCAGCAAAATTTGCAACTTTCTTAATTTTTAGCTAATTTACATGTTCAAATATATGTATATATATATATATATATATATACATATATATGTTGCACTGCACATTACAATTGTATTCAGTTATAGCATAAAGTTAGACTCAGCTGCTTTGCAAATATTCGAAATTTTTAATTCAACTTTTAACTTTTCTCTCTCTCTCTCTCTCTCTCTCTACCTCTCCCTCTATCTCTACCTCTCATTATTTCTTCAAGTTGCTTAACAATTAAGTAAATCGTGAAAAAGATTGGGTACTGTCATCGTGTGGCATTTGACGCTTTAAGCCAGCTCCTCGCTCGCCGCTCAGACCTCGTCCAAAATCATCCGCTGCATGGTAAACGAGATGCTGCTGATGCCGCTGCTGTTGCTGCTGTTGTTGTTGCAATTGCTGCTGTAACCGCAACTGTTGCTGCTGTTGTTGCTTATGCTGCTGCTGCTGCTGCTGCTGTTGATACAGACTGACAGCAGCTGGCATCGCCGCAGCACTGTTTGTATGTTAGAAGAGACGCTTCTCGTAGCTGAACAGGCCATGCACATTGCCCTCCAGCTGGGCCGAATGGGTGCGCTTCATGAATCGCAGCTGCCCATTGTAGATCATCTCTCTGCCATGAATAAGAAAGACATTGAGTAATTATAGTTTTAATACGTGCCCAATAAGAGACGAACTCACCTCAGCTTGCTCACAGAAATGGCCCCAATGTCCTGGCAACTGTGCTGCAGACCGCACTCCAAGTACGGTAGATAGCGCAGCACGGATCCCTTGTCCACAATGCTGCCGCTGACGCCCTGGGCCACCTTCATCTTGTCCATTTCGTTGTGATAGTAACGTGACATGGCCGCACCCTTGGCATCGCCACGCTCCATTGCCTCCAGTGAGCCCATGCCGCGATATTTCTTCAAACGCACGCCATCGGAGAAGAAGTACTCACCTGGCGCCTCTGAGGTGCCCGCCAGCAGGGAGCCCATCATCACGGCACTGGCGCCCAATGCCAATGCCTTCACAATGTGCCCAATCGACTGTATGCCCCCATCCGCAATCACCGGCACACCGAACTGCTTGGCAAACGTCGACACCTGATGCACGGCCGTTGCCTGCGGGCAGCCGCACGCCATCACCTCCTGCGTGATGCATATCGAGCCAGAGCCCATGCCCACGCGCAGTCCATCCACTCCAGCATCAATTAGATTCTTTGCCTGGGCACGTGTGACCACTAGATGTGCGGATGTGGATGTGGGTGCGGATGTGGGTGCGGATATGGGTGTGAGTGTGGGAAGTTGATTACACAGTCAATTAGTAATTGAGTATACAAAACAATTCAGTCACAGTGCGTGACAAAAGCATGCGACAGAAAAGGTAATTAAGTTCGCTATTCTACCAATAAGATAATGAAAGAGATAGAGACAGAGACAGAGAGAGAGACAGAGAGGGAGACAGACAGCCAATTATACCCTGTATAGCCCAACAAACACAATCTTTATGACAATGATTATAGAACTGCATTTATCAAATATTAAATTTCGGTAAATAAAGATAGTTAGATAAATAATAATAGAGAAATTCTTCAGTTAATAATTACGTCTTATTTGATAAGATATCCTTGATAAGGCATAATATATATATATATATATATATACAAAATATTTGCTGATAGCCTTATTAGATATATATATATATATATACATATATATTCATTCATTTATTTCGTCATAGATCGTAAAATATCGATTATAAAGATTATGTTCTTATCTAATAAGGTTATCAGCAAATATTTTTTTTATATATATATTATACCTTATCTACGATATCTTAGTAATTGAAAATTATAAATCAGAGTTTAATTGTTTTATTATAAGAAAGTAATAAAGTGTAGCAAGCAGTATATATATTCTTGATCGTCTGTCCGTCCGTCCTTCTGTCCGCCAGTTCGTATGTTTGAACGCGTTGATTTCCGAAGATATAAGAGCTAGAGACTTTATTCTTTTTGTATTATCGCACGCGCAGTATGGGTTTGTTTCAGAAAATTCGATACCTCTTATCGATATAACAATTTATGGCGAATTAGTTATAAAATGATATCTCGTTCATCTTTAAAGTTAGAGTCTCCAAGTTTTCTGCATATATATAGATACCAATTTAATACAATTTCGATTTTTGTCAGATTTTGGATTACACACATGCAGCCATACAAGCGTAGATCAGCGCGTACGTGTGTGTGTGTGTGTGTGTGTGTGTGTGTGTGTGTGTGTGTGTGTGTGTGTGTGTGTGTGTGTGTTTGTGCGTGTTTTTGCATGTATAGTTTGTTACGCGTGCAGAATCGAAACGATGCATTCTTGGAATATTATTTGTTTGAAGAAGGGTTCAGGGGATCTCGTAGTTGAGCAGGCTCGAATAGAACTTTCCTACTTGTTAATAATATAAATCATAATTATAAACAATTTAAATAAACAATTATAAATAAAAATAATCAATAATAACTGGATTTGATGAGCTCAGTAACTGAAGAGCTCTAAAAATCTTTGACCTAGCGTAAGTTCACATTCGATATACATTTGCATATATTGATCTTTAGTTTTGTTGAATATCTCTTATATGAACTCTTAAGCTGCAAATGCTAGTAAAATCCCTAAATTTTACAACTACTACGATCATCTGGTATCTATTTTCAGTTTCGATTAATTAATGCCAATTCCATGCGATTCATATCTAAATGTCACAATAATAATTCATTATAACTCCAAAGGTACGTTACTTGCTTATAAATTATATTTTCTTCAAGTCGATATATAACGATTTTTAGTTTCAATTATTTAATCTCAGTTCCTATATCCAGCTATGATAAATTGAAAATTTCGAAATATTTGTTTTTATTAATATCCTAAAATGACAATGTCTATCAAATCACTGTTTTCTCTGGTTTCATATATACTCCATTGTCCGAAGAAGTTCGATAAATATCGATCAATAAAAATGGCTTAAAGCAGCACATAATTTACATAGATTATTATTTCAAAATCTTAAATCTATAATCTAATCTTTTATAATACAACTCTCTCTCTCACTCTCTAAACTGAATAGTTTTCATTTTAGGCATGCATGATTGATGGAAAAAAAAATATAGAAGGCTTATTTACCATTGCCGCCAATGACCTGAAGATCGGGATAGGTCTGCTTGATGAACTTGATCATCTCGACTTGATAAATAGAATTGCCTTGGGATGAGTCCAATACGATAACATCGACACCATTCGCGACGAGCAAATGCAGTCGGGCCTTGTCCTCCGGTCGTGTGCCAATGGCGGCGCCGACCAGCAGCTGCTTGTTGGAATCCTTGGAGGCATTCGGATAGGATCGGGCCTTCTTCAAATCGGTACGCGCAATCATGGCGACCAGTTCACCGGCCTGATTCACAATCGGCAGCTTGCCCTTTTTGCTCTTTTCCAGAATGGCGTTCGCCATGGGCAGAGTGATGCCATTTGGTGCAGTTGTTAGCTCCGTGGTCATAATGTCCGCCAGCAGTACCTCCGGCTGTTGCTCACGGAAATCGATGTCCCGCGACGTAACCATGCCAAGCAGCTTGCCGCCCAGCTTGCCGTTCTCGGTGACCGGGTAGCCGGTGAAGCCGTTCTTGCGACGGGCCTCGAGCACATCGCCAACGGTATTGGTCGGCGACATCACTGACGGATCGCGCATAAAGCCATGTTTGTATTTCTTAACCTTGTGCACCTCCAACGCTTGGTACTCCGGCGTGCAGTTGTGATGGATGATTCCAATGCCACCACACAGCTGCGCGTGGTTCCCCCACCACAAAATTCAATCCGAACGAGACGGCGGCGAGCGTGAAGGGATATATACATTCGTTTTTGTTTTTAGCATAATAGAGGCGCATAAGAGTGTTCAATTACAACCACAACTGGAGCGAGGCCGATACCAAGATTCAGCACCAAATGGCGATGTGCATCGGTCGGCATTCGTCGGTTTATCGGTTATTGTTGAAAGTCAATCGATCACACCGCCAATGAAGGACAGTGTGCGAACAAGGCTGCAAACTCGAAGCGCGATTACAATAGCACTTAATTAGGTTAACATTAGCTGATCACTAGATTAACATCAGGTTAACATGAGCTGATCAGACAATTGACAAAATGTTTGCCTAACAGCGAAAGACAATCATGTTTTAAGAAATATGTTAACATTATCAGACATTGCAGACATTTCAATTTTGGGTAAATGTAAAATTAATTATATTTAAATTCCATAATATATATATCTATAAGTGGAAGTGCTCAAAGCTATTGCTGGCCTTGATTTAACAGCATGTTAATGTGCTGTTGATTTTGAAATGTTAAGAGCAACACAACATTAAGAGCTGGCTAATGACAGTAATTGCCAATAAGAGATTGCTTGATATATATTTAAAAAAATAAATAAATAAATAAGGAAAATTTAAATAGCACGAAAGAAGAAATATGATAATATATTATAAGAAATAAAGGCATTTATGCTTTGACTAAATGCTGAAAGCTTTTGTGGTAATAGAATAAAGAATAAAGAATACGCACCGATTTGCAGCCTTGTTTAGCGATGTTTGTAAGTAGTAATATAAGATATATATATATATAAATATATATATATATATATACTATATATACATATATATAAAATAGTATATCTATTTGTGCATAAATTTTGTATTATAAAACTGTAAACACATACCGCCATGGCTATGGCCATATCAGATTCGGTTACCGTGTCCATGGGCGAGCTAACTAACGGGGCACAGAGCGTGATGCCCTTCGTCAGTGGAGAGCTGAGATCGACCGACTCGGCGGCAAAATCTATGTAGCCCGGTAATATGAGAAAATCGCTAAAATTGTTGCATGTGAAGTGTAGGAGGAGCATATGATTAGCACAGATTGTAGTAATATAACAGATATGAATATGCATGAGAAAAAAATTATATATAAAAGAAATAGACGTGAAACATAAAAAAAAAATGTATTACGAGGTTTTAAACAGAAAAAATATATAATAAGAATTCAAAGATGACAAAATATTTAAAACAAATAAATATAACAAGGCTTAATATACGTATAACATAAATATATAACAGAAATAAATATTAAAGAAATTCATATATAAATAAATATACTACAGATATATTAATATAATACAAATGAATATTAGAGATTCATATTTAAAGAAATATAAAGCAAAATTAAACTTATATATATATATATAATTAAATTATATATATATATATATATATATATATATATATATATAACATATGCTTTAAGTTTAATTTTGCTTTATGCTTTATGTATAAATAAATATACAATATAAGAAAATATATAAAAGGAATTAACATATAGTAGAAATAAACATATAATAGATTTTTTACATAGCACAAATATGTAACAGAAATAATTATTTGAGAGATAGAAATCTATATTATACAGAAGTATAACATTAATATGTAAAAGTAATAAATATAACAGAAATACAAATGAAAATGCAAAAGCAGATGAATACATAACACAAGAAAATATAGAACAGAAAAATATATATAAAATATATGTAAATATGTAGTCGAATTAGATTACTCTATAACATACATACAAATATGATGGCAATTAAATAAGAACATTAATAAATAACCGAAATAAATATATAACACAATTAAATACAACAGAAGTATATAACAAAGATGCACATATGTATGTAGTTGTCAAGAGGAGGAGCAGACAGACTTACTTGTAGGTGAGACCTTCGCCATTTTGAAATAGTTCATTGCAGCTCAGTCCGTCCTGCAGCAGTTCTGCTTCTAGATACGTTCCAGTTGCCGTTGCTGACGTTGTTGTTGTTGTTGTTGTTGTTGTCGCGGCAGAAAACTTTTCCGCATCGCCGTTGCCCATTAAGCCATTAACTTTTGGCTTAAGTATGGCGCCGACGTCAACGTCGGAGGCTGCGCTACTGTTCGCCATGCAAGCGTTTACCTTAGTCAATCAACGAAAGGCAGCAACAACAGCGAGAAACAATTATAAATTAATAGACGAAACGCAATAACCGCTTCAATAGGTGTCTATATAAACGTCTATATCACATATATGTATATATATATATTATATACAAATATACTTGAATATATATATATATATATATATATATATATATATATATATATATTATGTGTGTGTGTGTGTGTGTGTTAAGCCTCTCCTTTAGGACTGATTGCACCTGTTGCCGAGCCGACTCAATTGATGTTCAAATCAATTCAATTGAAATTGACAATTAAAGCGTTTCTGAAACCATAAAGATAGAAAGAAACTACGTTAGCGCACACAATAATTAAATTATATTTATATTATATTTATATTTATATTTATATTTATATTTATATTTATATTTATATTTATATTTATATTTATATTTATATTTATATTATATTTATATTTATATTTATATTTATATTTATATTTATATTTATATTTATATTTATATTTATATTTATATTTATAATTTTTTTAGTTTATAATGCTCCATAAACCAATGGATAGAGACAGACAGTATATATTGAAAATCGGACAATGCTGCTGGTCGAGAATATAGTACTTACGCTCAATATTAGTTTATGTCTTAGCCAATATGCCAACGAAAGCAAGACAGGTAATAGAGCATACGCAAACTTTGCAGTTGTTAAAGCCAGACTGAAATGATATTACGTTGTTTGTCTATGGCATCAAAATGTATCTATTATGTATAAGGATTGGGTTAGGCGTGTGTATTCAACTGTCAGCAGAATTAATGCGCTGAACACAGATGGAACCTTTTAAATATTGCGTATTTGCCGTTTAGAGCTGAGCACGTGTTTCTTATATTTACCCGTCCAGTCTCTACCTTACTTTAAATATAAATGCATTGAAGTGATGTGAAAAGATAACGAATGAATATCGATAACTCATGTAACTATTTTTCGATATATCATAAAAGTGTAAATTAATAAATACAATACCTTTTACAATTTGAAATGCAATATATTTGTTTTTTACTAACTATAACAACAATAGTTTATGCAAAATAACGCAATATCTATTTGCTATAAATTTAAATTAAAGTATATTCAATTTAAATTAACAACAAGATATGCAAATTGTGTGTCAGCTCTGCACGATTGAGTAATACTTGATTGAGTCTTTTTACAGTGTCAACTCTGCAATGTAGTCGCCATCTGTTTAATATATGAATAAATTCAATATGAATATGTAATACTTGATTTTTATGTAAAATATATATATATCAATTTGAATTAATGTCAGGTTAGAATCAACAGATATTGCTTTATCTTTTATCTTTAAGGAAATCAAAATATAAATTTGTATCCAAAAACGTCCACACTGTCGCTCAGCTGTCTTTTTTAGCGCCCAACATAAAACATACATACATATAAAATGTATGGTTAGTGTGTATGGTAGTTGTATAAGCTTCACTCCGTTTAGCTAATACACACACCACAAGCTAAGCCAACCACTTAACATACAACATGTGGCTTAAGTCAACGTTAACAGCATGTAAACAGAATTTGGATACAGTGCGCGTATTTTAAACTTATAAATAAACAAGTAAGAAGGCTCTAGTCGAGACGGCTCGACTACGAGATACCCTGAACCCTGCAAAAAAAAAAAGAATATTCTTCTTCTTTACGCACGTATAAGCGAGCGCTCTACTAACCGCGCAGTTGCTGCCGACGTTTGGGGGTGGCATGGGCTGTACTTTGATCGCTTATAACTCCGTTTCTAGATGGACTATCTTCATGAAACTTTGAGAATATATTAATTGCATTTAAATTTGTCCGTTTGCCAAATCACCAAAGTCTCTAGTAGTTGAAATGCGTTTTTTTCAAATTGGAGGCGAAGGGGGCGTGGCATCTAAAATCTGAAAATTACAAAATCTGCGTATCCATAATATCTATCTAAATATACAAATTTGAAGTCTCTAGCTAAAACGGTGTAGAAGTTATGCTCAAAAAACCGATCGATTTTTTATCGATAATTAAGGAATGGGATGAGTTATCGATAAAACAAAATAAACTTGTACTGCGTAACTAAGATACGAGTGTTCATGTAAAATTTCAGCTCTCTAGCTTTTGTAGTTTCCGAAATCTCGACGTTCATACGGACGGACAGACGGACAGGGCTATATCAACTTATTTTTTTGTGCTGATCAAGAATATATATACTTTATGGGGTCTGCGACGTCTCCTTCTGCCTGTTACATACATTTTCACAAAAACACTATACCCTGAATTCCCATTTTCAATGGGTTCAGGGTATAATAAATTCAAAATATATTTATTAAGAAATACACCGATGCTATGTTGGATTTTTATATTAATATATTTTATAATTATTATTGTATTATTATAGCATCACAATCAGCAACTGCTTGCTGTGCTGCATGGTTCTATGTAATTGCGTTATCAGAGACAATGTATTGCTGTTAATGCCTGCTGTTAATCTCTGCTGTTAACCTCTGCTGTTATTCAGTTCCATGTTGCATACTTTTAAGCGCGCGCTGCCTATACAGCGAACAGTCGGTCCGGTCCGGCTGGATGAATGAAACGAAGCGCACGAAACGAAACAAGAAAACGAACAAATTTCTCTCTCATTCTTAAAATTTCACTCGCCGCGAGCTGTTGTCGTTCGCGCCCGGATAACGACGATATTTCAAAGTTGGTTTTTTGTTGTAATTTTTTTTTCTTGTTTGTTTTGCTCAATCACGAGTAACGTATTTTGTTGCAAATATGTAAATTTGAATGCGATTAACAAAGTGGCAGCAATTAAATGCAAAATATCTGTGTGACTCTCACACACTATCTCTCTCTCTATCTCAGTGTGTGTGTGTGTGTGTTAGTTATTGCCTTTTGACAAGTGCAGCGGAATAGGCGCCAATACCGTTAACAAGGACGCTGCCGGCAACGGGCATTGCAATTCCAATTTGTTGTTGCTGACCAACTTCCTCTGTCCGACCCCCGCCCCCTCTCTATCCCACTCTTCACCTAACTCTCTCTCTCTTACTCGGTCCTTTAGAGCGGCAACAACAAATTGATCGCAATGTAAAGTAATTTTTTTGTTTTTTTGTGTGATTTTGTTTCAGTTTTCAGATAATTACATATATGTGACATATATAGCATATAACATATATATATATATATATATATTTAAGTATATATATATTTATAAATATATATATATATATTTATGAATCCATATATATACAATTTTTTTTGTGTCGCGACAAATTGAAAATGTGACAAATCCGTTAAAATCACAAAAGTGTGTGCAAGTGCGAGCGAGCAAGCAATAAGCGCCTAAATGTTAGCCTAGGATAAAGTTAAGAATTCAATTATATGCATTTACTTATATATATGTATGTATGTATATAATAAATACACACACACACATATATATATATACTACTATATATACATATATGTCTCTTTAAATCGGAGTTAACAGCGATACCCCGCTATGTGTTCATAAGCCCCCCCACCCGTTTCACACTGAAGTGCAACAAAAACATACAAAAAAATGTATTAATCTAATAATGCGCTAATATTCATAAATATACATATACATATATATATATACATATGTGCAATTATTTAATAAGCAACAACAACAACAAGAAAATGACGGCTGCTTCTTGAATCAAAAAATAAAAAATTTAAAAAATTCTAATAAATAAATAAATAGTAATAACAAAAAAAAAAAAAAAAAGTCGCAAAAGTTAAAAGTTACAACAACAACAGCACGAACAACAACAGCCACTGTTAGTTAAAAGCCAGGCTTAACTGTTAAAGCTCGCAGGCAGAGCATGGATTACATTTACGCCTTCAACATAGCAATAGCAGCAGCCGCAGCCGCCGCTACAGCCGCCGCGCTTGAGCCAAAGCTAACAATTGGAGCACATTAAATGAACGCCATTTGGCTACGAAAATGCCGCCGCTGCAAGGACGTCGACAGTTGATGTGAGTAAAATAAATGTTTGTTAAATTAATTGCATATTGCACATTTAGCACATAAGACAGTGCCAAAGGCGCCGGTGAAATAAACTGAGAAGGTGGCTAGGGAGGAGGGTAACTGACTTGGGGTCAGTTTAAAGCACATGTTAAGCGTGCACGGCCCTTAGTTCGTTGGCCTGGCCGATATCTGACGCTCTCTGTTTATGAATGAAACGCAACGAGGAAGCAACGAAACAGAAACTAAGAGAGTCATCAAAGAGCGAGCGAAGCACAGCAATAGACACACACACAGAGAGAGAGAGAGAGAGAGCGTAGCAGAGCGCAATGCGGAACGCAATATGCACACACACACACACACACACACGTATGCCTGTGTGTGTGTGTGAGTGAAAGAGCAAACACAAACGCCAGGCACACTGGCACGACGCGAGTTCATTGACCTTTGCTATTGAAATTTTTGGGCAACGAAACAAACACACACACACACAGAGGCAAACACACGCAAACACACACAGGCACACAAGCAAAGACGCTTTTATTTACACATTGATAAACAATCGACTGTTGACTCTCGGAGCTGCTGTGATTGTCATTATTGTTGTTGCTATTTGCCGCTGCGTTGTATTGCTGCTTTTTGTATGCTCTTTCGCTTCAGCTGTGAGTGCAATTATGCACGTGTGTGTGTCTGTGTGTGTGTGTGTGTGTGTGTGCATTGCAATGTGATGCAATTTGACACAGATTGAGATAGCGATCTAACCCTTTGCTGATATTCAGCGCATTGAGTTGAATGTACAATTGCAGCTTTTGGCTTTAGTCAAGTCCAAAGCTAAATATAATATAGCAACAAAATTTATGTATGTATGTATATATATTTAAAGCTTTTTGAGTGATTGCCTTCAAGCAAGAGCATTCACCAGTCGTTCAACTTGAGCATTTCACAATTCTTTTTCCTGATTGTTTAGCGAGTGTGTGTGTGAGAGTGAGAATGAGAGAGAAAGAGAGAGAGAGAGAGTAGCGGGTGGGTTAGTGAACGCATCGATAACAAAATGTTGTGAAACGTTTTGCGCTGCCCAACAAAAACAGCGCGAGAGGGAGAAAGGACGAGGTGGATAGAGCGAGCAGAACACAGTGTATGTGTGTGTGTGTGTGAGAGAGAGAAAGGGCAATATAGCATAAGCATTAAACAGCATATTTTGCTAGATTTTTTTTTTTCTATATTTTATTTTATTATTATTATTTTTTTTTATTTAGTTATTTTTTGTTTTTTTGTATATATTCAAGTTGAGTTGAAGTTAATTGAATTGGACTTGGTAACAGTTCAGTGTAATTGCTGAGAATATAGTGACAAGGGCACATGTGCAGATGTATGTGCACAGGCACACATACACATGTATGTATGTATATGGCAAAAAAAAAAAAAACTTAACTAATCAAAAATATTGTAAGATCTTAGATATAAAATTGATAACAGAATTGTTAAGGCAACTTAGCTAGCTATAGATATGTAAGGAATTATATACAATATATATATGAGCAAATATATTAATATAATATGTGAAATATCAATATTATATTATTTTATCTGAAATATAAAATATAATGTAAAATATATATTATAAATCTGTACATTTTATATGATACATTTACTATTATTATTATTATATTTTTTTTATTTTCTTTATTATTCCTTAATTATCGATAAAAAATCGAAAATTCGTTTACCTTTTTTATGTTTTTCGAGCATAACTTCTACACCGTTTTAGCTAGAGACTTCAAATTTGTATATTTAGATATTATGGATACCCAGATTTTGTAATTTTCAGATTTTAGATGCCACGCCCCCTTCGCTCCCAATTTGAAAAAAACCCTATTTTAAATACTAGAGACTTGTTATTTGACAAATAGACAAATTTGAATGCAATTAATATATTTTAAAAGTTTCATGAAGATAGTCCATCTAGAAATGGAGTTATAAGCGTTCAAAGTACAGCCCATCCCACCCCCAACCGTGGGCAGCAACTGCGCGGTTAGCAGAGCGCGCGCTTATACGAGCGTAAAGAAGAAGAATATTAATTTTTTTGAAGGATTCAGGGTATCTCGTAGTCGAGCCGTCTCGACTAGAGTTTTCTTACTTGTTATTTGTTGTTATTATTATTATTATTATTATTATTATTATCATTATTATTATTATTATTATTATTATTAATATTATTTTTATTATTATTATTATTATTATTACAATTTTTTTTTAGAAAACATAGTTTATAAATGAAATCGAAAATTATATAAGCATTAATCTAATACAAAAAAATAAATAAATAAATAAATGATAAAATTTTAAAAATTAAGACACAATATTTTGTAAATCCAAAAAATAAGCATTAATCATAAATGATAAAATTAAAAAAAAATAAGACACAATATTTTGAAAACAATTTGAAAGGACTATTAGGATTTATATTTGTTATTCATTTATATATTTTTAATTTAATTAATTTATGTTTAATGTTTTTTTAAAGCTTTTTATTTATTTTATTATTATTTTTATTTATATATTTATTTATTTATTTTGTTTTTTTTTTTTTTGTTAAAAGCACTGGAAAAGGATTTGTTCATAAAAAAACAGAAGTAGTAGTAAAATAAAAAGTAGTCTCTACTACAATTCATAAAAGAGTAGTCTCTACTACTATTTTAATGAATGCACAAATGTACATAATAATATTATCAAGTACTATTCTATACTATAAAGAAACTATTTAATTTGAGTCTAAATTATTATGTTTCGTCAAATTTCGACACCATTTTAAAATATTTAGTTAACAAACAATTATCGATCTGCTGGTACTACTTCCATCATTTTGACCAAGTCTGCATGACTTTGCCCTAAAGCAATACCTGAACTTCAGTGAAACAAGGCAGAGCACTTTATTGTCATATGCATAAGTAAATATACGTAAATATATATATATATTGTTATGATTATGTTCTCTCGTTTCTTAATGCACTTTTTTTTTTTTTAATAATTTGTTGTTTACTTCGAAATTTATCTTCAATATTTGCAGATATTTTGTATATATAAATATGTATGTGAATATATGTGCGTATGTATATAATATATATAATATGAATATTTATATATTACATATGTATGTATGTTCGTGAATCTTTTTTGGATGCTGTCGCTGTAGCTTGTTTATTGCTCTGACAACAATAATTCAGCATTCAAAAAGGGTTCGCCTCCTGGCAACCTATGCTTAATTGTATATGCATGTATCTGTGTGTATCTGTGTGTATGTGTGTGTGTGTGCTTGTCTGTTACACAGTTATATAGAATAGCAAGCAGAAGAAGAAGCACCCAAAAAAAAAGCCGCTCAAACCTTCAAAAATGGTTTCAATGTCATGTAACCCCCATTTTACATGTGTAGCGATATGCAGCCGCATGCGTTCACCTCTCTCTGTGTGTGTGTGTGAGAGAGAGAGAGAGAGAGAGAGAGAGAGAGAGAGAGAGAGAGCGAGAGCGAGCGAACTGGCTGGAGTGGGATAAAGAGAGAGAAAACACACACAAACATACAGGCACAACATGCACGCACTGGCAAAGCACCCAATTATGTGTGAGGTAGCAAATGCTCATGCACACACACACACACACACACACACACACACACACATACATACACGAAAGCACGTTCAATATTCGTACAGTAAAAATGATTTCGAACCCAAAACGAAAAACCAAAAAAAAAAGAAAACAAACTTCGAAATTCCCATTTACTCGCTCTCTCCTTCTCTCCCTCTCTCTCTCACTCTCTCTCTCTATCCCTCTTCAGCTCTATCGCACTTCCCGCTTGGCAGCTAATCTAGTGAACGGGGGTTGACCGCTGTAACAATGGGCGGGGGGTCTACAAGGGCAAGGGCAAGGGCAACGGCAAGGGCAGCTGTAAGCCGCTGTCTTGCCAAAGCAGACCAAACCCAACCCAACCCAACCCAACCCAAAACGCATCGAATCCAATCTAAAACCCAGCCCAACCCTTGGACATTACACGGCGCTTGACATTTGTCATGTAACGCGACTGCTATAATACCCTGTTAACCGGGCATGGCAATAAAGGGCATTTTAGTTTACGTTTACCCTACATGATTGATGAAATTATTGCAAGGGAGCCTAGAGCCTAGACTACAATCTCTTGTAATCTTTTGTATAGAGAGCATTGGTCAGTTGGGCATAGCCGATTGCATTGCTTTAGCTTCTCGCATTCTCTTTGTTTTCTTTTGTTGCATTTCGATTTGCATTTTAATCAATGCCATTGAACTTGACGTTTATTAAATGCATGTGGTGCAGCTACTCGTTACGCGTTAAGCGTTACTCGTTACTGCTTAATCGTTACTGGGTACTCACTATTCGTTACATTCCTTTGGAAGCACCTGTACGTAAAGGTAGTTAGCCTAAGTGCTCTTATCTGGTTTATTTTCCTTTGAGAGGCAGATCTATATCGTACTATGAACTATATTATATATATATATATATATATACACAGTTACTTGATCCCAATCAGGCACATGTCGCTTATCGCTACTGTTGTTGTTGCTCTTGTCACTTGTTAGATTGATAGCACTGACATTGCTTTAAAGTATACGTGATATAGGGATGCCTGGAAGTATGAGCACACTATCACACAAAGACACACATACATATACATATAGCCACATACATACATGTATATATATATATATATATATATATATATATATATATAAATGAAAAAATTATTAATATATATAATAATAAAATGTAAAAAGTTATAATTCTTGTAATAAATCAGATTTTAATGCAATAATGAATCAGTTATGACAAAGAAAGATTTAAGATCTGTAAATTTACATTTAATATGATTTATATATGCATAAAGTATTGCATATGTACAAAATATTGTCATATTTTAGAATTATAATATTTAATATATTTATATTTCTATTCGTTTTCTATATCATAAACAGCCGATCATAAGACAATCGAATATATTGAATTATGTAAATCAAAATTAAACTGTTTGCTAGTAAAACATCAGTCTTTTTTGGCTAATAGGAAAATTATCTGATTTCCAAATAAGGTATTTAGATATATGTGCATACGTAGGGAATAAACATACGCACTACTGTTAAACATAATTACTAAAACGAATATTATCTGATTTCTAGTCAGTTTACTAGATATATGCCAAACCTTAACTTCGAAATGAAATATTATCTGATTTTCAGATATATATATCTTATATCTCATGTCATACATTCCAAAGTGAAACTTCATTTCCAATTGGAATATTATCTGATTTCTGGTAAGATTTCCAGATATTCCCTTTGATATACATAGGAACTTTCTCATTAACAATAATATTCCCTAATTGAGTGTTCTGTAAATCAATGATTCGAAACTGTCTATCGATAAACTGTTGATCGATATTAGTTACACACCCCGATCTCTCTTTGGACAATTAATTTCACGCCCATAATAATAGCTCACTTCAAGTGCAAATCAAAGATCCTCTCCCCACACTCCCTCGCCCCGTTGCAATTGGGAGTCCGATGCCAGCGTGCGACGCGTCGTCTGTCTGAGTCATGGGCAGGCATTGGCTACGTTTTGGTATCACTTTACAACTAGCTTCATTTTGTCGTTGAGCTGCCCGTTTCGTGAACCTTTTGTTGCAATTTTCGCCGCTTTCTTTAAAGCAGCAGAAGTGAAAAGCAAGCCACAAGTGAGCAGATGAAATACGAAATACCGTTACTCGTTGTTCGACTTTCGATATCGAATACGTTTCCCATTTAGAATATGGAATCAAGAGGTACGTA
Source organism: Drosophila stalkeri (assembly GCA_035047405.1). Lineage (NCBI taxonomy): Eukaryota > Metazoa > Arthropoda > Insecta > Diptera > Drosophilidae > Drosophila > Drosophila stalkeri. Next base: position 6,960,056 of record JAWNPR010000061.1, on the reverse strand, counting down.
GATATGTGTCTGAATGGAATGCAAAGGAGTTTTTGAAGCAAGTGATTAATAAATTAATCTGTCAGAGATCACAAAATTGAAACATCTTTTGCCAGGCTGTGGAATGTGCTAAAACGCAATCAGGGATATTCGCTGCAGCAACTGCGCTGCCAACTGCGCTGCGAAAGCGGCTACAGTTTGTCTGATCCTCATAACTCGGCCTCGCTCTGCCCCGCACGATCTACCTAACTAACTCTCTCTGTCCCTCTCGCTCGCTCACAATCTCACTTGTCATTTGTCTATTATTTGATTTCTTGTTTCTTATGTTTTTTTTTTTGCGGCGTTTTCCAACGCTTTGCCCTTGCCCATTACTTTATTTCGTTTCAGCTCAGGCATTTCACCATTTCCATTTCTCCAATTTCTCCATTTTCGCTTACTGCGGCGAATATGCTTGTGTGTAAATATGTTTGCCTCTGTATGTGTGTGTTTAAGGCGAAGTACTTGGCTTCGCTTTATTTGCTTGCTGTAGTTGTTGTTTTTAGTTTTGCGAATACAGTTGTGTGTGTGTGTGTGTGTGTGTGGTTGTAACAATCGCTTACAATATGTATGAGTGTGTGTGTGTGTTTGTGTGTAAATAGCAGAAATAGGTACAATGTTCGTTCAATGACCTTTTACTTTTACACTAGTCCACAGCTCTCATGTTTTTGTCTTGCTTCAGTCTGCCGCTGCCTGTATGTATGTATGTGTGTGCATGCGTATGCCTGCATGTGTGTTAGTGATTGAGCGTGTGCTTATATATATATATATATATATATATATATATATATATATATATATATATATATATATATATATAAATTTATTAAAGATATGGTTAAATTAGTCACTCATCGCTGTCGCCAGGCCACACAAAATTGCGTAATTTTGCACAGTGACGTCAATCGGATGCGGAAGGCGCATTGTTAAAATTACAAAAATTACATGTGGAAACAGCAGCTGCTGTTTAATTATAATAATGTTTTTTTACACTTTGGCATATTCACGTAAAGCGCGACAAATAATATATTCATAATCAATGCGTATAAATATCGCTTCGTATATCTCACAAGTTAAACTTTGAGTTTCTGCGGTTGTTGCCATTGTACTACTACACACTACACACGCATACGCATACGCATACGCACACGCACACGCATATGAATACAACGCTCGTACTTACACACACACATATATATATATATATATATATACATAATATATATATGTATATATTCCACGCACTGCTTCTCTTGGGAGAGTGCCCCCAGTATCTGTGTGTGTGTGTGTGTGTGTGAGAGAGGGAGAGAGCTCGCACTACTCTCGAAAGGGCACGTTCGGTGTGAATGACCGCCGCTAACACACATTTGTGCGAGCGCTAAAACAAAAGCAAAAAAAAAAAAAATATGAAGAAAAAAGCTTAAAGCAGCGACGTCGCGACGTAGGCAGCAACGAATGAATACGAGGAAGCGTAGCTACCCAACGACCGACAGCAGCAACAACTGAAAAATAATGCAAGTAATGCTAATGACAGCTCGACTTTAAAATGCCCTACACAAATGGCGAGTTAGATTTATCAAAAACAAATGCTTATATTTTTTCCTGGTTTATACAAATTTTAGTTTTTCTAGCGTAATTAAATAACAACATGAAAATTAAACAAATATCACACCAAAATTATTTATCATATGTACATAAATAGATTTATATATATACATATATCTGAAATTTATATATGTATTTCGGTGTATATTTAGGCTGTTAAATTAATTTACCCTAGTGCCAATCGTGATAAGTCCATTCAAGTTTGACGTTACAAATCATAGATATATCGAAAATACCACAGTGAAAAGTCACAGGGTCGCCGTAAGTGGCTTCGTCATCAACGCAGTGGCTGGCGAAGCTGTGCACCTCACAAATTTGTCGCTTACGTTTTGGCGCGTTACGAGTACAAAAGCAGCTGTGCACGTAAATTTAAATTTATATTTTTATATAAGAATGCAGTTTAATGCATACATAATCGTAAATCTGTTTCGAATAACAAAGTTTAACATTTCCGATATAAAAATAAACATTGTTTTTGGTACTTGAAATCATTGGTAACATAATTACATAAATATTAATATATTTACATATACATTTATGTATGTTATGTTACGTAAATTTGTGGATAATCGTCGACTATCTCCTTTGTCGCCTGTATGGCGACGCGTCGCTTGTGCTGCTATTTGCCTTGCAAGAATAAATAAACAAGCAGGCAAACGAACAAGCGCAAAAAAGAAGGAAAAAAAAAAACTGAAAACCGGCAATGTCATTAAACCCTAAACAAGAGCGAAAGCAACAACACAAACGCGATAGAACATTGACACGAATACAACAACAAGAAAAACCAGAAGCGTTATGAAATACTCAACGTAAGAGAGCAACATTCGAGAGCAATGAACGACCGGCCGGCCACACACACACACACACACACACACACGAAACAATATAAACAGAGTTTTGCTCTCATCTGTGGGGGCGCGCACATAGTTTGGTTCGTTGGCTCTCTTAAATTGTGTTCGCCGCTCTCTTTGGCTTCAAAGCTAAAGCGAACGCAGGTGAACGACCGACCTAGCCATTTGTTTTCCTTTTGTGCGGCTTGTGTGCGTTTGTATCTGTGACTATGTTTGTGTAAGAGAGCATCTGCATCTGCCTGTGTGTGTGTGTGCCTGTGTAATGCTGGTGATGTTGTTGACGCTGTCGCTACTGCTGTTGCTGCTGCTGTTGCTGCTGGGGAGCAAGTGAGTCATTGTTCACAACGACGACTAAAGTCAGCATTTTAGTCGGAACCAATGGCAAAATGAAATTACTTTGATTTCATTTATTGCTGATGTCGTTTTGTTCGCTCGATGTTTTGTCTTTTGCGCTGTGCTGGCTTCTCTGCGTTCCTTTATTGCACGATGACTACAAACGGCAAAGCTAATGCCCATATGCCAATAAGCTTCGTTGCTGCGCTGCACTTCCTTGTCGCTGTCGACACATAAGCGATCACCGCACCCACACTCACACACACGAACTGCTCGTGTACTCTCTCTCTCTCTCTCTCTCTCTCTCGCTCTCTCGCTTCGTGCGAATTCTTTTGTAGCTTAATCCACCTCGAGCGAGTGCGTGAAAGCAAGCGTGAAGTATAAATACAATGCGGCAGAACATATAATACACACACACACACACACACACACATACATTTGTTCGATCGCGCTCTCGCACCCACTCACACAACGGCGCGCATAGCATATATGTATATGTATGCATTTACCGCTGTCTCTTTTGCGCCATTGTTGCGCTGTGTGTCTTTGCACGCATGTTGACCTTGACTGTGACTTTCATAAAATTGGTTGTTGTTTTTGCCCTTGCTTTTGCTGTCATTGTTGTTCTTGTTGCTGCTGCTGCGGCTGGACTTCTCATGTTAGTGTAGTCTTTGTGCCGCATTTATGAAATTAATTTTTTGTTTTATTTAAATAGCAAGAGCCATGCATAGGCAAATTAATTTTTTGGAATTCAGTTGATTATTTATTCAATATATTTATGCACATGCAGGATATGTTCTATATAGTCAAATATTTTATAGGCAAAAATCATTGACATTGACATTGAAATTTCGATCTGAAGTGTTAAGATATTTTTAAAAAATTGTTTGGAATATTTTTAAATTAAAAAAAAAAAAATTAATAAAACTATTGAAGCTAGAAGAGTATACGGAGATACCATGTGTCCATTTCTCTCTTTCTCTCTCTCTCTCTCTCTGTCTTTCTCATCACTCTCTTTATTTATATAAAGTTATATAATAATAATACGCATGTAAATATCAATATACACAGATATTTATAGAGTTTTCACTGTTCTTAGACCTAGGTTAACCCGCTCTATAAAAGATGCCCATAAATTATGCGCTTCGCCCATTAAGACATGTCAATTTTGTTGAAATCGATAATTGAATAAATTTAACGGTTTTCGTTTATGTTTTCACTTCATTGGCCTTTGTCTTTAGCTTACTTTGCCATATTAATAATTGTTTTATTATTCCAAATGGACTTAAAATTTATTACTTTAATGGCTTAGTGGAATTTCATGCATTATAATCTCAGCCAATAAGCTACAGATCTGTCGATTTATAGAAGATGGAGACAAGTTTATGATATTATAATCTAGAAAGCGTACGACGACTGAAGTGTGATTGATAACAAAAGTGATGAGATATCAAGAGTTTTGATTCGAAGTTCTATAATCAAATGAAAACTAATTAAAGAAAATATATTATAGTTTTATATTTGAGTTCTCTTCATCACTTATAAGTTCTCATATATAAATGAAACTTCGATTTCAAACGAACATGAGATATCTATATAGATAGACAGGCGAATACCGATCTGTTCAGTTCGTTCTGCCTATCAGATATGTATCTCCATATGTGATTGCCACGCCTACTTCTGGGTGACACTATGAATTCAGGGCATATACAAATGTTGCACGAATCGAATACAAAAGAGATATGCAAATGATTTCGCATTTACTTCGAATTAAAGCTAATTAAATCTATAATATTTTCACAATTTCACAATTTTTTGAAAATTATCAAAATATAAACTAGATAAGAAATCTCAGCGGAAGCTCGGGTCGAATCAAGATTTACCTAAGGGAAATGCAATGAAACTTCAAAGCTGTGCGTGACGTGAAACGCCAAGCGGTGGGGTCAAGTGCCTTGCCAAAGGTCAAGAAAGCTGTATAAATCAGAGAAAAGAGAGAAAAAGGGAGAGAGAGAAGAAGCGCTAGAGAGAGAGAGAGAGTGAGAGAGAGAGAGAGAGATAATACAGTTAATTATTAAGATGGATGAAGTAAAGGAGGTAATGAAGGATAGTGAGAGAGAGAGAGAGAGAGATAGAAGATTTAGAGACAGAGAGAGAGAGAGAGAGAGAGAGAGAGAGAGAGAGAGAGAGAGAGAGGGAAAGACAGAGGGAAAGACAGAGGGAAAGAGAGAGAGAGAGAGTGAAACAGAGAGAGATGGATAGATGGACGGATAGATGCCAATGGCAAGGGATTCATCATCATATTCATCATAATTGCAGTTAATTATTAAGAATCTTAGCGTGAAAGAGACAGTGAACAAGATATAGGGTGAGTGAGAGAGAAAGAGTGACAGGGAGAGAGAGAGAGAGAGGCAGGTAGCTTGCCTAAAATACCATTGTCATCATGCTCATCATCATAATCATGCATTTTTAATATCAATATTAAGTATGGAAGAGTGAGAGAGAGAACGAGAAAGAGAGAGAGGGAGAGAGAAAGAAAGGGCAAGAGTTAAATACCCAAGACACGTGGGTCATCATCTTCATTATTATTATTGCACATTACATTATGGCAGTGAAAGAGAGAGATGGAAACAGAGTGCGAGGGAGATATATATATATATATATATATATATATATATATATATATATATATATATATATATATATATATATATATATAAGAGAGAGAGAGAGAGAGAGAGAGAGAGAGAGAGAATGATAGAGAAATATTGATACCATAGTGAAAAAGGCAATGATTATCATTATTCTCATCATCATCATCATAATTGCAATTCATTATTAGTCAACGCAGCGCAATTCGTAATTTGGGCTACACTCGAAAATTATCGCACGTGAGAGAGTGAGCGAGAGTGAGCGAGCAAAAGAGATCACGCCAAATAAGAAAAAAAAACAAATCCAAAAATTTCAAGCTTACAAAAAAAGTTTTTTTTTAGCGCTTTCTACCCGAAAAGTTCGATGAACTTGCTGCGCGTCCACAACTGTGGAGGAAGCGATACAGCAATAATAACAACAAAAGCAAAAACAACAGCAACAGCAGCAGTGCACAGAAGAGGAAGCAGAAGCAGAAGCAGAGCAGTAACAGTAACAACACAACACAACAACAACGAAAAATTGCTAATAAGCGGGCAGCGAGTGCGACAGAGTGAGAGAGAGCTAGTAACCGATTGCGTGTGTGTGTGTGTGTGTGTGCGTATATGGAAACAGGAGCGTGCTCTAGCTAAAAGAGAGAGAGAGAGAGAAAGAGGAAAATTTAAGTGGAGGGTGCTCGAGTTGGAGCAGCAGCAGCGGCGGCAACGGCAGCGCTTTTGCCCAGCGGCGCGCGTCAAATTTTCGAGTTCAATGTCAAGCCACAAAAACAACAACGAGCAAGAGGAAGAAGAAGCAGAAGCAGAAGCAGAAGCAGAAGAAGTGGCGGCAGCAAAAGAGGCTGCTGGTATCGTTTGTTGCTAGAGCAACGGCAACGGCAACAGCAACAGCAGAAGAAGAAGAGCAAGAGGAAGAGCGAGAGCAAGAGCAAGAAGAAGCGCAAGTGGGTGGGCTGCGCCCTTTTTAAGCAAGCAGCACGCAAAAGCCGGTGGGCGCCAAAGATAACAGAACAGTAGAAGCAGCAGTAACAGAGGCAGCAGGCAGCAAGGAGAACAATAATTGTAACAGCAACAGCAAAAACAACAGCAAGCAACGGCGATAGGCCAAGCTGGGCGCTGTGGCATCGCCCCCAGAGGGCGTTAAACTTCACGGTCATGGCTTTTGACATTTTTTTGTGCTTTTTTTTGTTTGTTGCCTTTTTTTTGCCTTTTTTTCGTTTTGGTATTTTCTTGTGCGTTTGCACTGCTCTGTTGTAGGCGACGCATGGTGTGCGTGTGCGTGTGTGTTCGTACATATGTGTGTGTGATTGATAGCCAGCATAGGCCTATGTGACGCATAGATTGTGGCCACCAGGCGCACAGCCAGCCCAGAGGCTCAAATAGGCTCACCCTAGGGTGGTGCGGACTATGTCGCCACCGACGCTGCTGTCGCCGCTGCTGCTGCCGCTGCTGCTGCCGCTGCTGCTGCCGCTGCTGTTGCTGTTGCTGCGCACGAGGCTAATGACCGATAAAAATGAGCACGCGCCAGCAACGACGACTGTTGTCGTTACTGATACGCGGTCAATCTAAGTCACATTTGCAGACGATGGAAAATGAGGGAGAGAGAGAAGCTAGAGCGTATGTAGAGAGGGCACAGAGAGCTGTTGCTAAAGCAACAGAGCTGTAAGTGCAAGTGAGAGAGACAGAGCGAGAGAAAGAGAGAGTGAGCCAGAAGATAGAGAGAAAGATAGCATATGATTTCATATGATGAACAGATAAAGAATAGTAAATACAGTTAGCTCTATGAGATAATTATCAAAGGTTTCTATAAATAAGTAAAAGAAAAATTTATATTAATAGAGTTAAAAAAAAAACAAATATCATTTAGTAAATAAGACAAGATAAAGCCAATGGAAACCCTTAGTTCAAAAGTGGTTGAGTTCTTTCGAATAGCAATAACAATATATCATATAATATAATTCTATCTGTGCTAGATCAGCATTGCCTCAACATAATTGGATGAATTTTATTCTAAGGCTCAACCAAGATATGGATATATTTCTTATGATTTACGCATGATTTTTAATCTAATTTAAATTGGAATTGTAGCATATTGAAACTCTAACTGTAAAACTATGAATGATTTATACATAGACTATAACGATACCATGATAGTCGACCCATTGAGCTACATTGGGCTTACAGTACAGTCCCATTGCAAATATTCAGTGTTAATAGTTCTAAAATTCTGAAAGATTCCCAAGCTTTGATATATGTATATCACAGATCTATTTCTATTATATTTATTTATCTTAATGTTAGGATGAATTAAAATTAATCATAACTTAATGATTTAAAGCGCTGGCCACTCAGGCCTTCGGCTATAATTCTATTATATATTTTAATGCTTTAATACATATTTGATATACACATTTAGTTATTTATAGTATTCATTTATAGTTGAAATCTGCCAGCACAAATATAGTATGTAAATATTCTAAAAATTCCAAGAACCCATAATAATACAGATAGACGGACAACCAGACTAACGGACAGACAGACGGACATTTGTGAAGACGTAGATGTTAAGTCAAAAATGCCAATATACTCTATTCGTTTCGTAAACGAGTATAAAAATGAAATTTATTCAAGTATAAATATATTAGAAATACAGAAATTTCTTTAATATGTTCATAGAACTGTCTTGGGAGTAACTCTAACTTTTTTTTTTTTATCAATCTAAACAATTTTAAACACTACGAAATAAAATAGAAATTGACTTAAGAAATCGATAAGAATTGGGAAAAAAAAAACGATAAGAATATTTATGTTAGTAACCAACTAGAGGGAGATGGAGCATATTGAAATGGAAAATATCAAAAATCTATACGAGGTCTGTTCAAAAAGTTAAGCGAAATTTGATTAACTGATTCACAAATAATATTCATTGAATATCTATATGATTTACTTCAGAGTAATTCCCATCCGATATTCAAAAATATTATACTAGTGCAGCTCCTGTTTCAATACGGTCTTTATATGATTAATATTATCTTTGTCCTTTTAAGGAAACAAGAAAAGGACAGATGTATACATGGGTGCATGGGCCTGGAGCTGACTCTAAAATCCTTAGTCTCTCCAGAGCATTTATATAGATTTTGAGGCCAATTTCCTTAGCTTTGAAGTAAGCATTCAATATGAAGTAAGGGATAAGGGAAGCATAAGCACATAGAACAATCGTGAATCGAATATCAAATAACGAATATATATATAACGCATATTATTCATCATTCGTCATACTTTTTCAACAGAGCTCCTATATATAAGAGGCCTATTTAGAGAGAGGGAGAGAGGAAGAGAGAGGGAGAGAGGAAGAGAGAGGGGAAGAGAGAGGGAGAGAGAGAACGAAAAAGAGACAGATAGATAACCTTGAATATATCACAGAGATAGAGGAGGATATATATAAATATATACATATTTAGAGAAAGAAAAAGAGAGAAATGTATCTACATGGGATATACTATGAAGAGTTAACTTAAAATTATATAGATTCAATATTAATATAATATTAATTATTATTAATATAATATTAATAAAAATGTAATATTAAGACAGTGCAATAAATAGTTCAGAGCATAGTGGGCCACACACTTTACGGCTCAACTTTTATATGTATCACAATATTTCTATATCAATTTCTCGACTCGATACTATTTGTAATCAGTTTCGTGATATAATGCCCATCAGCAGATATGGATATTACGTATTTATCTAACATATTTGTAGTTCCATATCTATGTATTGAATTATTCTTTTGAATTTATTACAAATTTATAACAAAACTGGTTAAGATGGAACATATTGATCTATATGGTAGATATCTAGAAATTCAGTTTAAAAAAGAAAATAAACAGGATTAGTGTTTGCTAGACAGAAACACAAATAGAAAATTAAGACTTAAAAAAAATAAAAATAAATAAACAAACAAAAAACAACAACAGAAACGAATGCAAAATGCACAACAAAGCAAAAAGAAAAAAAAAAAAAAGTTGTAGAAGAAGAATTGCGCGTCGCGCATTCAACCCTAACCTCAGACAATCTCTACATATAAACAAGCATATGCACATGTATATAAGTATATATTATGTATGTATATATATATATATATATATATGTATGTATATGTATATGTGTATATCTAACTATGAGCAGTGCAGCTGAGGATGTTGCAGCAGCCGTGTTGTCACTGCCAACCCCTAGCCACAAGTTGCAACATTGCGCGCTAAAAGCAAAGTAACAAAACAGCAAGGGATAGAGGGAGAGCGAGAGAGAGAGAGAGCGAGAGAGAGAGAAAGGTAGCGTGGCATGCGGGAAATGCCCTGTTGCGACATTACGTCACGGCTCTAACAAGCCAAAGAGTGAGCAAGAGCGAGAGAGAGAGAGAGAGAGAGAGAGAGAGAGCTGGAGAGCGGGCGAGCAGGTAGGAGCACAGGCATCCCGAGGGCAACGACCAGCACACATTTGGCGCCCAACAAAACGCTCCCTATACATAGATACATATATATAAATGTATATCTCTGTATGTGTGTGTGTGTGTGTGTGTGTGTGTGGCAATAGAGCAGCGGACAGCAGCAGGCGGGGTTGTTTGGGCAGGCAAACGCGTCCCTACGCCAGCTTGTGCGCAGCAACGGCATACATTGAGCTCCTTTTTATTTAGTTGTTGTTGCTGCTGCTGAGTTGAACAACCTTTGGCGACCCTGAGAAGAGGTCAGCAACCCCTACAAACACACACACACACACACACACACGCACACATACGAGCGCACGCAGTAGCAACAACAACAAGAATCATCACAACAACGGCGCTCTCTCGCGCTCTTTTCATATAGCAATGCGTGTGCCTGCCTGTGTGTGTGTGTGTGTGTGTGTGTGTGTATTTGTCTTGTGCTCTTCAAGTCCTACCGCACCAGACGCACACACACACACACGCACGCATAGCCTCGCGTAGGGCTTACGCGCGCTCTCTCGCTCTTTCTCTCTTTGGCTTTGCTAAGAGAGCAGCGCTAGCGCTGCTGGCGGCAAACGGAACTTGCGTCGATTTTGTGTTGTTTTTTTTTTTTTTTTTGCTTCTTCTTCTTCTGCTTCTTTTTCTGTTATTTTATTTTGTGTTTGGTTTGTATTTAATGTATTTTTCTTTTTTTCTTTTCTTGTGCTCTCTGGCAGCTTTGCTGCTTTTTGCCGGTCGTTGCCCGTGTGCGTTCGCACTTTTGGGGTCGTTCCTGGTCGTTATCCTATATACCGAGAAAAATCTATTTTTATTTTTATTTGCTGCCTTGCCTTTTGCTGCCTGCCGTCTGGCGCCTTCTCTGCCTGTTGTGGGCTGTGGTGGGGGCTGATGGGAGGGGGCGGGGGGGGGGGGGGGGTTTTGGCGTTTGGGGCAGTGGCCGCTCAGTGGCCGTGCAGACTAGCTGTGGGACTGCCGGAAAACACGGCGAATACTTTTGTTTGTCTTTGGTTATGCACACAATGCGAAACAACAACAACAACAACAACAACAACAACGCCTCTTCGCTGCGCTGCCAACTGTTGACAAACAAAACGAAGCCGCAGCCGCAAAACATGTGCACGGATCAAACAATTGACAGCAGCTTTAACATGCGCCTATTACCAGCTGTTAGCTGCATTTGCTGCAGCATAAGTTCAGGTCATATGAATTTAGAATTTATTTCAAGGAACAACCAGAAGTTGAAGTGCTTCGATTGCCTAGACGCCTTCCCTGACTTAGTAATTTCCTTAATCACATAGGAAATGCCTAGTTAATTGGCATAACTCGTGGCTTATTGGAGTTATGGAGTTGAAATTTAAAAATGAGATATAGTTTCTATTATAAATTGCATAAGAAACCTTTATTCCTATAAGCAGCTAACCTATTGTAACTCGGTAACTATTAAAGCTAGTGAGCTGAAGTTTGGAGTATTACCTTTGGTATATAGACTCATGCATCAAATATCAAAATAGCTTGCTCATCTATCATAACTTCAGCACTATACTTGTAGGCGATAGAGAGTTGAAATCTGGAAAAAAGTATTGCTACTTTCATAAATTTCATAAGAAACCTTGTTAGTATCTTTTTATACCCTGAACCCATTGAAAATGGGAATTCAGGGTATAATGTTTTTGTGAAAATGTATGTAACAGGCAGAAGGAGACGTCGCAGACCCCATAAAGTATATATATTCTTGATCAGCACAAAAAAATAAGTTGATATAGCCCTGTCCGTCTGTCCGTCCGTCCGTATGAACGTCGAGATTTCGGAAACTACAAAAGCAAGAGAGCTGAAATTTCACATGAACACTCGTATCTTAGTTACGCAGTACAAGTTTATCGATAACTCATCCCATTCCTTAATTATCGATAAAAAATCGAAAATTCGTTTACGTTTTTTACGCAAGAGAGAGAGAGAGAGAGAGAGAGAGAGAGAGAGAGAGAAAGAAACGTAAATTTTCGGCAAGTGAAAAACATATAAGTGTATTGAGACAAATATATGGATTATGAGATATACATGCATGGAAAAAAGGACAGAAGGAGACGTCGCAGACCCCATAAAGTATATATATTCTTGATCAGCACAAAAAAATAAGTTGATATAGCCCTGTCCGTCTGTCCGTCCGTCCGTATGAACGTCGAGATTTCGGAAACTACAAAAGCAAGAGAGCTGAAATTTCACATGAACACTCGTATCTTAGTTACGCAGTACAAGTTTATCGATAACTCATCCCATTCCTTAATTATCGATAAAAAATCGAAAATTCGTTTACGTTTTTTACGCATAACTTCTGCACCGTTTTAGCTACCGACTTCAAATTTGTATATTTAGATAGATATTATGGATACGCAGATTATGTAATTTTCAGATTTTGGATGCCACGCCCCCTTCGCCCCCAATTTGAAAAAAACGTATTTCAACTACTAGAGACTTGAGATTTGGCAAACGGACAAATTTAAATGCTATTAATATATTCTGAAAGTTTCATGAAGATAGTCCATCTAGAAATGGAGTTATAAGCTTTCAAAGTACAGCCCATCCCACCCCCAACCGTCGGCAGCAACTGCGCGGTTAGCAGAGGGCGCGTAATATATACGTGCGGTAAGAAGAAGAATATTTTTTTTTGCAGGGTTCAGGGTATCTCGTAGTCGAGCCGTCTCGACTAGAGCCTTCTTACTTGTTTTTTATTCCTATTGGAGCTGAAGAGTTGAAATTTTGTGTGTGATATAAATAGCTTAAAAATTCTTTTACTACTATATAGTAGTATTTTAAACGTGATTGTAACTCGAAAACTATAGAAGCTGGAGAGTTGAGTATTTGAGTGTGAGCTTTGTTATAGAGACTAATTCATAAATTATTTAGTATACTTTACTTGCTCTTACCACTTAGGTAACCTATTGTAACTGAGCAACTATACAAAATAAATTGACTGAAAATTATTTGAAATACCTTATCAATATGCTTAGCTATGGGATATATATATATATATAGTGGGAACTTATATAATTAGACCTTTATTCCATTCATATCTAAAATCAGAACATGTATGGCAATGAGTCTTAATATTAAATATTTAAATTCTGTTATATATCGATAGCATATAAGGTATAGCAATTTAGCTAGATTTCATACATAAATAGATAGTTTCATAATACGAAATTTAAATCTCATATATTAATAACTAAAAGAATATGCAAAGTTTCGCAGTCTATCTAATGGTGCCTGTGAATATATATAAATATATCGATAATTTAAGGTTTTTTTTTTATTATTATTATTATTATTTTTTTTATTATATTTTTTTTTATGTATTGAATTTATTATATCAACATCAAACCCTATAGGCAACATTATGAGCTGTCACAGTGCCTAATAGTAATATTTTTACATATTCATATTACGTTTATCTGAATGCATGACTAATGCAAGCAAGCAAGTCCAACATCTTGTCTACTCTTGCACATAGCTAAAGTCTGAATAAGTCTTTAACAAATGATTTTCCACTGAATAATGATGACTTTAACTCATATAATAATATAGAAAACCATTCGATGTCATATGCAGACGAAGGAGCTCCTTAGAGCACACATCAAGAAAAACATGACAATCGACACGCTGTCTCTCTCTCTCTCTCTCTTTCTCTCTCTCTTTCTCTGATGATTGTCCGCGTCTTTCAAGTGCAATTACATTTTAGCGGGAAATCCGCTGCATGTGCAGCGCTGTTTGGCTTGCTCTCTGTTATTCTTGTGCTGTTGGCAGTTGTTGCTGCTGTTGTTGTTGTTTTGTTTTCGTTTCATTTGTGTTATTCATTCTTCCGCATTTGCTGCTGCTGCAGTTCGTTGGGGTCGCCGGCTGCAGCAGGTGCTGCAAGGGCGTAAGCGGTGGCAGCTGCATCAGGAGGGGGGGGGGGGTGTGGCTACAAGTGTCACTTTGCATTTAGTGACATTTTAGAGTTCAAGTTGCCACAGGCCACACACACACACACACACACACACACATACACAAGTGCATGTAGATGTGTGGAACGTACTTTGTTGACCTTTCATCCTGACGGCGACGGCGACGGCGACGGCGACGTCAACGCTGACGTCGCGTTGCATTCGCCGGGTTAATGAAACTGATTGACACACAAACACAACAACAGCAAAGGCAAGGCAAAGGCAATGGCAACAGCAAATTTCAAAACAGAAGACTCACACAGCAAGAGGCAAGTCAATAAACTTGCCAGCGAAGAGCGCCGAGCGAAAGAAAGAGCACGAGAGCGCGAACAGCGTGTTAAGAGAGCGCTTTAACAATGGCGGCAAAGAGAGCGCACGCGTTAGCATTAACAGAGTTTGTTTATGGCAAAGAATTTTGAATTTCTAAGCAATATTTATTTATATATGTAATATATTTTATTTCATATTTAATTACAAGTAATTTTAGTTATATATTTAATGCTTAATTAATTATAATACAACAGTTGGTTTGTGTCTGCGCTACATTGTTAAACTGACTTTTGGCGCGCGCTGTTAAGCATGCAGCATTTGTTGTGCATGTTAAGCAGCTGTTGGCACTGTTAAGCTGGCAGCATTACATACTGCTACTGCTGTTAGTCCGTTGCTAGTTGTGCCAGCGGCGAATTGAGCTTCTGCTGACTAAAAGCTCGCTAACGCCATCTATTGGCAGCGCAGCGCCATCTAGTCTATTGTATGTATTAGCTAACCATTTGCGTTGCTGCACATGCTAAGCGTAGCAAAGACACAAACGCAAGTCTTAGTAATATTTTCGTTTTAATTTGAATTTGTTGTTTAATTTGAATTTTCTTTGCTTTTCCCGCAGCACCCGTCTTGCCCGCGTCCACAGAGTCAATGTAAATATTGGCAGCTACATTAATCGCAACGCGACAAATACAAAAACAACAAGAACTACAACGCATAAAATACGAACTAGAGATCGATTCAGATTCAGAAGCAGCACCGAGCAGAGGCAGCGCAGCCGAGACGTGGGGTAAGTAATACCTATTACCTATTACCTATTATTAGAACTGAAGTTCGTATGCCCAAAGAGCCATTCAGTACATTTCTCATAATGATCGAGTCACTCGAATCTCTGAGCGATAGATCATGGGGGGTAGAAGGGAAAATCTTTGGGTGTATGAGTAGAGCAATGATCGACTCACTCTCACTATAATATGTAACACTAAAAGTCAAATATCATTAAATATTGAATTTAATGCTAAATCGAAATATATTAATGAATGGAAATAATCTATTCAATGAACTATAACTAAACTTAAAATAAACAAATAATTTTCCAAGAATTATGTGATTCGTTTCTGTACGCATAACAAACTATATTTGCACAAACAAGCACACGCACACACACACACACACACACACACACACACACACACACACACGCATTGCAAGCGTATTGCTCGCTGTCTCGCTTGCTCTGCCACGTGGGTTTTGTTGCGAGAACCTATTTGATTATGACTTTCATATCTATGTACATACATAAATGCCAAACCAAACCGTATCGGAATCGGAATCCAAAATCTGACAAAAAGCGAAAATTAGTATCTATGTATATGCAGAAGACTTGGAGACTCTAAAACTTTAAAGATGAGCAAGATAAAATTTTAGAACTGATTCTCGATATAAGTTATCGAATTTCTGAAACAAACTCGTACTGCGAGTGTAATGTACGAACTTAATACAAAAAGAATGAAGTCTCTGGCTCTTATAACTTCGGAAATCGAGGCGTTCAAATATACGAACAGACGGACATGGCAATATCAACTTTTCTCGTCACCCTGCTCAAGAATATATATACTTTATGGGGTCTGTCACGACTCATTCATACTTTTAACAAAACCATTATACCCTGATTTGCCACTTATATTTGTATCTGCTCTTATACTTATTACTGCGCTTACTCTTATACTTATACTTATACTTATACTTATACTTATACTTATACTTATACTTATACTTATACTTATACTTATACTTATACTTATACTTATACTTATACTTATACTTATACTTATACTTATACTTATACTTATACTTATACTTATACTTATACTTATACTTATACTTATACTTATACTTATACTTATACTTATACTTATACTTATACTTATACTTATACTTATACTTATACTTATACTTATACTTATACTTATACTTATACTTATACTTATACTTATACTTATACTTATACTTATACTTATACTTATACTTATACTTATACTTATACTTATACTTATACTTATACTTATACTTATACTTATACTTATACTTATACTTATACTTATACTTATACTTATACTTATACTTATACTTATACTTATACTTATACTTATACTTATACTTATACTTATACTTATACTTATACTTATACTTATACTTATACTTATACTTATACTTATACTTATACTTATACTTATACTTATACTTATACTTATACTTATACTTATACTTATACTTATACTTATACTTATACTTATACTTATACTTATACTTATACTTATACTTATACTTATACTTATACTTATACTTATACTTATACTTATACTTATACTTATACTTATACTTATACTTATACTTATACTTATACTTATACTTATACTTATACTTATACTTATACTTATACTTATACTTATACTTATACTTATACTTATACTTATACTTATACTTATACTTATACTTATACTTATACTTATACTTATACTTATACTTATACTTATACTTATACTTATACTTATACTTATACTTATACTTATACTTATACTTATACTTATACTTATACTTATACTTGAACGTTGTACGTTATACGTTATACGTTATACGATATACGATATACGTCGTACGTTGTATATCTTATACTTTATACCTTTTATGCTATACCTTATATTTTATATCTTATACCTTATAAATATACTTATTGTTAATATTACTAGTATACGTTGGCATTTTAATTAGTATAAGCTTTAGTACCTAACTGCCGTCCAAGGCTGTTGTTCGACGAAGGATTTCGCATCCTTCGACGGGTACAACGGACTCCGATAAAAACTGTGCCAACAACCTTCCCCCGGGTAGGTAGCTGCAGCATGTATTGTGCATGTGTGTGTGTGTGTATATATATACATATATATGTGTGCACCTCATAAATATGCAATGGTCGAGCGTGGGGCTTGTGGCATATGTCTGGAGCTGACTGCGTCTGCCTTTGGCTGTGCTTCGCTCTGCTCAAAGCACACTTCAGAGTACGTGACTGTAAACGTCGACGTCGACGTCGTCGCCGACATCAACAACGACAACGACAACGACAACGACAACGACGTTGGCGTCGCAGTTGCAGTCACAGTCGACGTCTAGCGTCAAGGATTCGCATGTGTTGACTTGCATTGCTGCCTGCTGTTGGCCTGGGCTTCTGGGCTGCTATTCATGTAAGGCTAAGCCATGCCACACACCGTCCTTGCCACATCGCCCCTTTGGGCTGTCCTTCAGTCTGTTGTGAGTGCAACGAACGCAACGTCCTTTAACCTACATACACGAACACACATACACACACATACACACACATACAGGGACAGGTTATGGAAATGTAAATATCGAGACCCTCAACGATTAGTTTTTTGTTCTTCTAGAAAGTTCGCCATGGTAGCACCTATAAAACTTCAGCCTTACCTCCCTCCCACTATCATCATCTCTCCACCTCCCTCCCTCCCTCTGTCTGCCTCTCAGCTCAATACAAAAATGCAGTTGAAGCACTTGAAAGATTTTACTAATCAATAGAGCGCATCGAATATATCCTTCATATGCGTCTGAACTGTCTGAATAGTTCAATAGATCATTTATCTAAACCGTTCCATGTGAACTTGTTCAATTCAACACTTCACAGTTATAATGAATCAGAAGAGAGCCTTGGTTCGCTTTCCAGCTATTCAAAGTCTAGCCAGAAGTTGTTTCATTGATAAAGAACGTTTTTTAATGCAAAGTGCAAGAGAATTCTCAATGTGAACAGTAAAGATATCTTCCGTAAAGCTCTAATAGGTCTTAGGGAAAAACTTTAACAAGGCTAAAGCTAAGACTTAATCTTACATATATAGGATTAGAAACTCTTAAAACATTCATTTGAACTTGTTCAATAAAACACTGAACATTTGAAATAGAGTCTTAGTTCATTTTCCAGCTGTTAAAGCTCTAGGCAAAATTATTTCCATTGAAAGAGAGAATATTTTTTAATGCTACCGCAACAGATATATCAAAGATATATTTAGCAAAGCTGGAAAGAGGCTTTAGTTGACAAAAACTTTAGCAAGGTTAAATCGAAATTTTAAGTTTACATAGGATTAGAGATTAGAGTCAAACGATAAGAAAATTGCCATATTTTTAACAATTTTCATAAAATGGATAAAAAAAAACTAATTTTTTGCAGAATTTTGTTATTGAATTGTATACCTAAAGAGTCATCGAATAACGAAGATTTCTGTATATATATATATTTCTGTATATATTAATGTTAGTTCCAGTGCGTCTAATCTAAGATCTGTGTATATTAAAATTTAAGAACCAAATATAAAAATATATATAAGAAAAATATATTAGTAGTAGTAGTAATAATAAATAAATTATATAAAACAATAAATAAATAATATTAAAAAATATTAAAAGCGAGCAAAAATAAAAATATTAAAAATAATATATATATTATTAAATTTTATACCCATAGTAGCTTAAATAAACAATATAAATAATAACTATTATTAATAGATATTAAAAGAGATCCATAAATTAAAATATTAAAAATAATAATAAATAATAATATTAATTTATATACCCATATATACATATACATACATAAGTAAATACTATGTATGTATACTATGTGAAATTCAACTTCAGTTCAGATCTTCAGATCTTTTCATATAGATGCAAAAACTACACCTCACATTCGTATGTATGCCTAAAAAAAAAGCTTTTCGTAGCTTTCAGCTTCACTCTACATTTTGGAGTTCAAGTTAATATAGTCTCAATTGTGCATCTTCGACAGTCTTCGTGCTCTGCTTCTATCTCATACATACATATATTTGATTGGCTGTGGGGGTGATGCCGTGTGTTGCACATGGCGTATGGCGTATGGCACATGGCATAACAAGCTTCCAGCTGGCAATCGATAGCCGTCGTAGCCGCAGTCACACAGCCACAGTCACAGTCACAGTCACAGTCACAGTCGCAGTCGCAGTCGCAGTCGCAGCCGCAGACACAGACGCTACCACAGCAGGAGGCGGACATGTCTATTACGCCATCGCCAAAGCAAAAAAAAAAAAAAAAAACAAATAATTAGAAAAAAAAATGTATCGAATAGCGAAGGCAGCAACGATTGTGGCGGCGGCAGCGGCGGCGACAGCTGAAATATCTTTATGTTCATCGCGGCGAATGCAAGCGAACAAGCATGTGATATATGTATGTATTTATGTATGTACACACATACATATACATACGTATGCATATGCGTGCATGTGTTTGCTTGTCGTTGGGTGGGTGAGAGCGGGCGGGTTTCGGTGCTTCGCTTGTCTTTGCATCGCCTCTATTTACATTTCCACGCTCATTCGCTGTTGGCGCCGACGTCAGCGTCGCTTCTAGTTGCAGTTGCAGCGACGACAGCAGTAACAGCAACACCAACAGCAATAGCAGTAGCAGTAGCAGCAGCAGCAGCAGCAGCAGCAGCAGCAACGGCAGCAGTAGGCAGCAACAGCGCAACAGCACAACAGCGACAGCGACAGCGACGCATCGCAGACGCTCAGACGAAAGCGAAAGGCCATTGTCCGGAATTTTGTTGACCTACTAAGAGGCAGAATGTAAAGTACGAGGCACAGCTACACTGTCATTGCCGTTGCCGAAGTCAGTTGCCGAGCAGAGACGAGCGCTGGCACGAAGCAAGCGCAGAAAGCTTTTGTGTGCTGTAAAGCTTTGACTGTCTGCACTGCTGTGCGCCCGTTTCGTTCTTAGCATTACGTTTCTGTTGTGTTTGTTTTTTGAAAGTTCGCCGCTTCACAAATTTAGCTATGTATGAAAAATAACAACGACAACAACAAGCACATCTAATGCTCTGCATTTTCGATATTAACGAAGTCAAAGCCGAATTGTAGCTAACGCCAAGTCTGTGAGCGGGCATGTCATTCACCTTTTGGCCGCCGAGCGCTCTCACGAGCGCTCTCTTAGCGCAGTCACGAACAAACACTCACACACACACACACACACGCATAGAAATAGAAACAACTGTGCTGCGCTGTCAGCTCTCTCATTCTCGGTGTTTTCAAGCTGTGCTCAAGCGTAGGCAGCTGTTGGCTAGAGGGGGGGCAAGTGTGTGTGCCAACTGGTTGCCTGGCCCTTGTTATGGCCTGTTATGCATGTTGTTGTTGTTGTTGCTATTGCTGCTCTTTTTTTTTGTCATTTCTTTTCGTTGTGCTGCGCGCTCTCTCGTTTTTGGCGCTGCGCAGCTTACTTTACGCCTACGCCGCAACAATGAGGAGTCAAGAGAGCAGACAAGCAGAGGGGTCACACACACACACACACACACACACACGCATTAGAAAACGAACCGTTGCCGTCAAATTTGATGAGCAATGAATGATGTTTTTTTTCCCTCGTTTTTGTTGTTGCTTTTTTTGTTTTGTTTTTTGTTTTTACTTTCTCTTGGCAAATAGAAATTAATTACACAGACGCCATACAGAAACAGATGTATATAAATATGTACATACATGTATATTGCATACGTTTACATGTGTATATGAATATACATGCATTTATACATGCATAATTATGAAGCAATTAGTAGAGCTTTTTGTGGACATTCTAATTTGTGCACAGTCTGCATCGCATTGCATTGGATCGTTTCCTACATCATTTTATATGCATGCACTTTTATTTAATATTCATATTTTCCTCTTGCGCGCTCTCTCTCTCTCTCTCTCTCTCGCTCTGCCTCTTCCTTGCTCTCTTGCTGCAGTCACGCTTAGCTGCACAGAAAGTTCAAATTTACAGCCACTGCACAGACAAAAGCACAGCAGCCGCTGTCGTCGTCGTTGTGCTGCCCAACTTGGGCAACTTTGGCGAGCTTTAACCTAGTTTAAGGTCATTTCCAAGTCAAAGATAATCAACAACTCGCCTGGGGCGGCAGGCGGACGACCATTTGCATGCATGTATGTATGTGTCTATGCATATGTGTGTGTGTGTGTGTCTGTGTGTGCCATAGAAGAGTTTTTATTCATTTGTTTTTTATTTTCTCTGCTGCAATTTGCGCATTTCTGTTTTGACATTTTTTACGTCCAGGAAAGAAAAAAAACGACCAATGACTGACGTAGCGTGTATGAGTGTGAGTGGGAGAGCATGAGTTCTATGGGCGATAAGCCAATTGGCATTTGTCAAGGACTTTTCGTCAGCCGGATTCAAATTTGATCAGCTGTTTAACAACAGCTTCCGATGCTGCTGTTCTACATACAAACATACGAACATACACACATACATACATACATACATATATACATATGTACATACATATGTATATCTTATCTAACTGTTGTTTACACGCATCTCGTTTGTTCAACGCATTTTTTGACAGTGTCCAAAATTAAGGTCACCAAAATCTTGACATTGCGCGAGAGAATAAACGATGACGCTGACGTCGACGACGACGACGACGACGACGACATCGTTTGGTGCCGCCAGCGCAGCAGTCAGATCCCCCGCCGCCTATCCTCAGCTCTCTCATGCATTGCCTAGCTCATCGCCGAACCCGTCTCTGCCTTTGCCTCCGCTCCCCCTCTCTTTCTCCCATCTCCCTCTCGCTCGCACTCGCACTTGGCTGCTTATCAGTCGCGCCTGTGCGCATCGTCAACAAATTTGTTTTGTTTTTGTTGCTTTTCTTGCGCTGCCAGCGTCGCCGTCAACGTTGATGATAATGAAATTGAAATTTCATTGCTAATTGCGTTTAATATTTATAATTGACCCAAATAATTCGCGATTGGCTGGCAAAAACAACAAAGCATAAATGAATGAAAACAATAAAAAAACTACCGCATAGAAAGCTGCTGAAGAGGGTCAGCTGTTGGCCAAGGCAATCGAATTCTATATAATGTTATATTTTATATATTGTATATAATTCTGATATATTATTTCTGATTTCTGCTTGTCCACAATTAGTCACCGTTATCTGCCAGTTCCAATTGCCACGATATTGGATTACATTACATGCAGCTAATATTCAAATATCGAATTTCAATAACCTCAGCCAAAAACAACGATTGCAACAAGTAAGAGTAAGAGTGCATCAGCTAAAAATGCCCGACTGACAGATACCTTGGGCAATGCGCAGAGCTGTTGCTTCAATTATTCTATATACACATACAAACATACATACATACATACATACATACTCAAGAAAAAGAATCGCTAACTTCGCCGTCTATTCGTCCATATTAATGCTGAGCTCTCGATCAACTAAATATATCGTTTTTCTCCACATACATATGCATAAAAACAATATACTCTACACTTAAATTCTTACTGGATGCAGAGTATAAAAACCTGCAAATCGAACAAGCTAAATGTGCTAAATATATGTGCACAATAATACACGCGCGCACAATAGCTACACACACACACACTCTCTCGCTCACTAACATTACAGAGTTCAGGCTCCTCTTTACATCTTTCGTCCTCACTCCGATCTTGCTCACAGCTGCAACTGCTTCTATTGAAATACCCTTTCCATTAATCAGAGCGGTCATGCACTACGCACACCGACAGCTTCAATGTTATCAAAACTCTGAAATTTACATATATCTTACGTTTGCAGCGATAAGATAACATTTAATGACTCTGATGTTGTGATTTGCATTATGTGTATTTATATTCTATATATATATTTATGTCCATGTGTCCATGTCAGGGTATTTACCAGTCGCCGCGTCATAATTAGCGTCGCTTGTTTTGTTTGTCTTTGCCTCGCCTTGGCTCGCCTCACTCGCTCGTACTCTTCGCACAGCGAAAAACTGTTTGCTCTTCGCCCTGTGCTGACGTTCGCCCCGTTCGCCCTGTTCGCGACAAAAGTAGGTGAAAGGTCTTCAACCTTTTTGCATGAAAACAAAATTGTGCAGGGCATGGCAAAAGGGGGCGGGCATACATTTACATGTACATTTATATGCACTTGTATGTCGATGTGTGTGTGTGTGTAGTGCAGTTCTCGCTTGAAGTTGATATTTGTGTTCTTGTTGCAGTGCAAAAAAGAAATAGAAAAATTCAAATGCAATGCGCAAAGGCGAGCAAAGTGCATGGCCACGTGGAATGTGCGGCCAAAGAGGCGTTCTGCGAATAGTACGGCTAGAGGGGGCACAGACTGACTGACTAACCGACTGAGCGAGAGCCAACTGTAAATGCGACTGCAATCATTTGCTATATTTAGCAAGGGGAGCGCAAAAGCACTCACACAAACAAACACGCATTGCCTGGACTTGGACCTATCCCAATAGCTCAGCACAGGCGGCAGGTCGCGTTGGCAGCGCGTCGCGCTTTTTCCTTTGTTATTTTCGCTTTGTTGCTTTTATTTTATTTTTTTTTTTGCTGCTACCTGTGAGAGAGGGCACTGAAAGCTTTCTGCAAGAGGGAAGATGAGCAGCACTAGCAGCTGTCGTCGTTGCTATTGCGCTGCTTGCGAGAGCTTTTTTGGCAAATTCACTGCAACCAACAACAATGACACGCAGTCGTCCCTCATCGCGACCCTCAAAAGCTTTTTTGTAGTGGAGACAGCGTCGCAGACATAGACATTGATTTTTAGCCCTAGCTCCCGTAATTACCTGGGCCGTAGAAAACGTCACTCAGCCAGTTCCAGGGTATATTGGGTATATGACCTGGCATGCAGTGTCGAAAATAAATCCACGGTCGTGCCGTGGCCAGCTCGCGGCAACACGACTTTCCACCTGGCCTCTGGGCCGTCGTCTCTACCCCAACTATTTGGCCCACTCACCTGTAGCATCATATCATTTTTAGTCGCAATTAAAATTAACTCTCGGTTTCCTTTTCGCGCTCTTCTTTCAGACATTTCCAATTCCATCTGCGCGGAGCAGGACTCGCAGCCGTAGACGTTGCCACAACAGTCGCTGCCTGGCTTACTGTTAAATCGGTAAGTAATGGGCATTATATAGCTATATATGATCGATCCCAAAAATTAAACAAAATATTTAGTTTAGCTTTTAGATACATTTTTATGTCAATAATGATAATTGATTAATTTGTGTGGTATCGATACAAATACAGGAAGAATGTATATGTATATATCGATAACTATTGTTCTCGTTATGGGATTTTTATTGACATTTATTTAATAGTTGAATCATTTTTAATTCAATAACATTCAAAGGCTGTCACATTTATCATTTCAATTAATTTCGATATGTTTGCATTGATATATCGATATTTGGCTTTAAAATGACTTCATGTGCACGAAGCCAGACTTACAGAAGCCTCTGCAGTGGTTAATCATATACAAACAAAGAAACATGTACACACACACACACACAAACACACATTAATACATATATCCAATAATAAATACCCTTTCAATAACAACAACATGAAAAGCAACTGCAACTGCGAAAACAAGAAAATCAAAAGGCGAATTAGAAGCGCAGCAAAAATGCAAAAAAAAGAGTAAAACATATACAAAGCAGACAGCTGTGTGTGTGCGAGTGTGTACATGTATGCATATAGAAGAAGAAGAGAAACTGTGCCAATGCCCTGACAACGGCACAAGGTGATGATGCAAACGGCAGCGGCAGCGGCAGCGGCGCACGAAATGACGCCAATTGCAATGAGATGGGTGGCAGATGCAAAAGGCATAGCTGGCAACGCGATCAGGAGGTGTGGAAGCGAGAGAGAGAGAGAGAGAGCAAGGAAAGAAGAGCTTGCGCTAGCAGGCAGAGCAGCTGAAGAAATGGACAAGCGCAAATGTGAGTGGAGAGGATGAGAGTGAGAGAGAGCGCGCGCAAGTGAGGTGGAATAGGAGGACAACGGTTAATAAGCAGCCGAGTTGCGCAATGTATGTTCACGCGACTAGTTGTTGCCCTGTAAATAGCTGTGATTATTGATGATCATATAAGTATATAGCAATATGTATATAAAAAATAATATATATATGTATATATATAAACTTTTCTATATCTATAAATATTTTTCCTTTGTTACTTTTATATGGATTGTATTTTTAAAGTGTATCAATTTGCAGGATAGGATATGGTAGGGTATCTAATAGTCAAGTAAAATGATCTGCTTGTAAGTACATTTTATCTTGATTGTGATGTTGTTTAGAACTATATAAAATAACATGTTGACCATATGTCTAATATGTGATATCTGTTAAACTAATATGCCCTATTTCTATAGTGATACAAAAAGTAAAAAAATAACTATTTGATGATGACGAGAGTCGTGCAATGTTGTTGCTGTTGCTCCTGCTGTTTGAATATACAACATAACATGCCACAGACGCAAACACTCACACACACACACACACACACACACACACTTGACATAGGTGCACAGTCGGTGGTTTAGAGGCAGACAACGCTGTAGCCGCTGCGCCCGGCCCCCGCTGCACCCGGCCAACCTGTCCACCCGGCCGCTTACCTTTTAATGGAGTCAACGTTGCAAGCGCTTGTTACGGCTGCACTAGGAAGGCCGGGGTGCAATTGTCGAGGCCATTGGCGGTTGCAGCCGAGTCGAGTGGGGGAGGCGCAAACAAGGAAGTGAGTTGTTTTTTCTACTATTTTTTTGTCTTGAAATGGGAATAAATGGCAGAGGGAGAGAGAGAGAGAGAGAGAGTGTGTGTTGGTGAGAGATGTGCAGGCCAAGAGGCAGCCGCTTGAGTGTCCATTTGGTCATTGCTCAAGTGTTTGTATAGTGGTGCAGTAGTCAAGCCAAGTTAAGCCAACCACCCACAATATGCGGCCACACTGTCTTGCGCCCCCCCCCCCCCTCCCTCAACCCCTCCTCCCTTATCTACTCCCCCATTTCCCTCTATTTCGCATTGCAAACATTGCGCGCAACTTCACCCACTTTCGACTTGCCATCAACTTTTGCTCTTATGCAATGGAAAGTGCCAAAGCAAATCAAAGCAAAACGCAACGAGTAAAAAAGTCATAAAACGAAGCAACTAGAACACAAAGAACACAGACAAAGTGCAGATACATATACATATATACATATATACATACATACATATGTACATATAGATGGGCATGATTGAACGTTTTTTTGGCTTCTAGGAAAACTTTAGAGATGTGTAGAGAGTCGAAGTTAATAAAATTTGAAGTACCACGAATTTAATTAGCTATAAAAATGAGCAAAGCTTACTTTAAAGTTCTGTAAGATGTAAATAAGAATCACTTTAAAGAGCTCAATATTTATTTATATCGATTAATATAATCCAGAGAATATTGGATTGCGTTTTAATAGAATAATAGATAACAATTTGTGTTCAGAAAAATATGATAATAATATTAATATTTATATATTGATTGACTGAATGCAATATTCATATGTATCGATTAATATGTATCGATAGCATTCGATAGCATTCAAATGAAAAAATGTTATCAAATATAATACATAATATAATCAACATTCGAATATTAATATTATTTACATTTTCTTTTTTTACACAAATTGTTATATATTTTTCTATTAAAACGCAATCCAATTCTATATATATATATATATATATATATATATATATATATATAAAATATTGATATATTTATATCTATTAATATATCGATAGCTGTTAGACTGATTATAATCAATTGAAGAAGATTATATAAAATACAAAATAATAATTATGTTGAAATTAACAAAATTTGCAAAATCTCATATAATTAGCAGTACAGGGTACATGTTTGGTCGGTCAAGCTCTCTCTCTCTCTCTTCCCCTCTATCTAATTGTTTGTGTGTGTGTGTGTTTTTCTGCTTATGTGTGTGAGTCACGATTGCATTCGATTCGCTTGGCGGTTGCTTGAAGCACCGATTGCCAACTGCCAACAGCCGCCATTGACTCGTTGACCGAGCGACTCACTGAGCAAACTATGCACGCACACACACACACACACACAAACACACACACACACACACACACAATTTCGTAGCCATATCTGTAGTGTTGTGCGGCGTGCAATTGTGCGCCACCTTTTGAATTGAAAATAGTTTTTAGCAAAATCGAAAGTTCAATAAACTTTCACGTAATCGACAAATTGTAAGCAACATGAATGTTGTTGTTGTTGTTTGTTGTTGTTGTTGTTGAGGATACAGTGTAAATTGTTGTTGTCGCCGTTGTTTGGCCGCATTCAATGTTGAATATGCATGTGTGCGCGGCCAAGGGGGCGTATGCGTAATGTGATTTGCACATTGCGTATACGCAGCGGTTGACGGTCAAACAATAACATTTTGCAGCGCCCAGCCAGGCCAGGCCAGGCAAATTAATATGCAAATACAAACAGACATAGACAGAGACACACAGTGACATCTAAATAGGTGTATAACAGTGCGTGTAGCATTGAGAAATTATTGCATTGCCAATTCCGTTGCATTAAACGCTTGCTCGCTCGCTCGCACACTCCAAAGGCCCACCAGTTGCTACCCTTCTGGCGCAAAGAAAGTAAACGAGCGAACAGAGAGTACAAAAAAAAATGAAAAAAATGAAAAAATAAAATAAAATACAGTCAGCCACACGGAAAGAGTGAAAATAAATGAAATTACATAAAAGTAACAACGAACCCACAAAAGCAACAGCAACAATCACATGAATGCCAATCAGGCAATGCGACCAAAGCAAAAGCAACAACAACAACGGTAACAGCAACGGCAACGGCAAATAAAGTAAGTAAGCAAACTGTAACAGCAGCTCAGCTCAGTTAGAAGCAGAATGAGCGAGAGTGAGAGAGAGAGAGAGAGTTATTTGTGGAGAGCAGCAGCACTCGCTGCGGGATCGTCATCATGTGATGAACTTTAGGCTCTCTGAATTGTTCCAACATATACATATGTTCTGCTCTCTCACACACACACACACACACACACACTCTCTTTCGTGTGCTGCTGCTTTCACAACTATTCCCGTTTGGCCTGGCCCAACTCCATCAAAACTTCACACTGCTGCGCTGCGCTGTGCTGCTCTCCACTCTCCACACTCCACCACTCTTCAGCACTCTCCACTTCACTACACTTCACAGTGCGTGCTTCGCTCTCGTCTGCTTCTTTCCACTCATTCGACGCTTTGCCCGAAATTGGGTCAGCCATTGAACCCGTTGCGACGACGACGACGTCGTCGCTGGCTTTGCGTCAGCGTCAGCGTCAACTGCGCTGCCACTGTCTTCGGGCAGCCAGCACGTGTTCTTTTAGCTCAGAAGATTGACTTGACGACGCGTCGCGATGAAAGCAGCGCTGCTCACGGCAGCAGCAGCAGCGACTTAAGACAGCGATCAGCATTCGTTTTTCTACTTTTGCTTTGACCAAGCTGTAGAGATATGTATACATATGTATGTATATAATAACTAAACTTAAGGTTATGGTCACTCGCAGTTACCTGGCTTGACCCGCCGCCACCGCCACTGTTCCTCTTATGCCATGCCACGCCCCGCCATGCTACGCAACGCAACGCAACGCATAAAAAAAAAAAATAATAATAAAGCGAAGAGGAGAAAGAAAATATAACCGAAACAAAATTTCACTTTCACATCAATTACGACGCCAGCTCCATGTTGAAGTACTGTACTCGAAAAAAAAAAAGCTTCAGCTACATGGGTGTTAGTGTGTGTGTGTGTGTGTGTGTGTGTGTGTTTGTGTGTTTGCGCTTCAAATGGCTGTCACAAGTCGCGGCCATCAAAATTGTTTGACGCAGATCGACAGTTAAACAGCTGACACCCCAACCTCATGCCGCCGCCCGCTCTTCTTTGCTCCTCTCTTCCCTCGCTTCGCACCTTTTTGGCGCTTTCTTTTTGGACGCCATTTGAATGATGGCTCCTTGCGCATGATTCGCACAAAATGGACATTTCAATTGCTGGCCGCCAGGCCAGCGCTCGACTTCAGCTTCGACTCCAACTCGCACACACACACATACACACACACTTGACCTGCTGCCACCCCCCAAGCTCACCTCACCTCATCTCACCTCGCCCTGCGTTAAGCTTATGTCAATGAACGCTTAATGAACAAATTTACGCCCTTTTCGCAGCCTTCGTTTGTTTTGTTGCTCGTCAACGAAAAGCGATGCCAAAAAAAAAAAAAAATAACAAATAAAAAAAAAAACAACTGGAAGTTCAAGTGACCGTAAAGCAGTGTAACGACAGAGCAAGAGAGAGGGAGGAATGGGATAGTGGGAGATTGAGAGGGAAGGAGAGAGCGAGCTTAAGTGACTTTGTCAGTCAACATCCCCCAGCCACAATCACAGTCACAGCTGACAGTTGACAGTCACAGTCACAGTCAGAGTCACAGTCACAGTCACAGTCAGAGTCACAGTCACAGTCACGTTAACAGTCACAGCTACAGTGACAGCTGACAGTTGACAACAAATCTCTCACGCAACTATAAAATTACAAGAAAATGTATTAAAATAGAATTTTGTAATCAAGAAAGTGCAGTTAATGTGTAACATTTAATCAAGACTGAAAACTAACGAAATCTTATTGAATATTAATAGGAAAAGACTGCAATGACTTACTAGAGGCTGCATATGTATGTATGTATCATAAGGGCTAATGAAACTGAAACTTCAAATCTAGAAATATGGCAAACAAATCGAGCATAATTGAATATATATTATTATATTATATTATATGATATTATACTTTATATATATATTATTATATCATATTATAATATAACATCTAATATTATATTATTAAATTGCTCTGATATTTTAAAATTTAAAAGTAGCATCGAAATTCAAGAAAATGCAGTTTATTTATTTCAGATGTACTGTAAAATCTGGGCTCTGTACTCAAATCTTAAATTTTTCGATATAACAAATAAATCAGTAAAATGCTAA